>JALPQI010002226.1:0-110899 GCA_025490895.1 Thaumatotibia leucotreta
GCTATGCAGGTGTGATATTAAACTGTATTATGATCTACTTGGCCGTGTGATGACTGATGACGGCAGTAAGAATACATTTGTCACCACCCCAACTCCTCCTGCGAGTGTCGTAAGAGTCGACTAAGGGATTGAAGTGTCACAGACCACTATTTGATAAATGATTGATGATGGGCAGCAGCGTCATCATAGTGGGCATATTACTGCGATCGCCAATCCACTTGCCCAGCGTGGCGATTATGGGCATTTACCTTCTAATGCATAGTTAATAGGAGGCCTACGTCCGGTAGTGGACTATCATAGGCTGATGATGATGATGATCTACAATAAAGCAGTATTTATGGCAGTATTAACATAGACAACTAATATGTACATTGTATTATTTTGTATTATAAACCTTTTACGACGTTTAAAGGTCATCCCGCTAAGCTTTTCCTAGGATGTGTAAGGCTTTTATAGCCACTGATGTACTTCCTGTAGCTGTGGCTACATGCCTTCACTTTAATTGTATCAAGGAATACAGTATAATCGCAAAAGTCAAATCATGTGAGTGGGTATAGGATTAGGAGCCCTGTTTTATACAGGTAAATTCACCAAAGGTGACCAAAGCTAGCACGAATGGATCGAGTAAATGTCAGAAAGTAAATATCTATGTGTGAATGTTAAAATGACAGTAGAGACATGTTTATATAGCAGGGCCGCGAACACAAAATGATAGATGTCATTCATTTCATTCATTCCATTCGTGCCAGCTTTAGTGAATTTACCTGTACTTACAGGTTTATTGTGTGTGAACCTTAAAACTCATTGTTTTCATATTATCATTTTGCAATAGTTGGGACGTAACTGGTCAATGATTAGTAATCATGAACACAAACATTTAGTATGGTGTCTCTGTGTGGTGAACTCTAGGTACTTGTTCAATACTCCAAACATTATTTGACGTGATATGTAAGTATCCTAATTTTCAGGTCGTACCGAGTTGCCCGACAATCTTAAAGCATTGTTCCGGCCCATATCCATGATGGTGCCAGACTACGCGTTGATCGCCGAGATATCGTTGTTTTCTTTTGGATTCTACGAAGCGAAGACCCTGGCTGGAAAAATAACTACTACCTTCAGATTGAGCTCAGAACAGTTATCTGCGCAGGTATTTTGTTAGTTAAAGGCAGGTTTCAGTTAGGTAGAATTCTTATATCCTAGCAGTCCACTGATGGACCTTTCATAATATGCGTCATATTACCATTTAGTTTGTCGCATCTAATTTCTGGCAGCAACCTTTAGTTCATCACATCAATTAGCTGGAAGGCGACCAACATTTTAGCTGTCGAAACGCGGTCTCCACTCGATTCGTCTACCCCACGGTCTTTCGATGGCTATGGCCTGCATATTTCCACCTAAGCTTACTAATCTTTTGTGCTACGTCAATTACTATAGGTAAGTACCTCAAAACTACTGCAGCTGATTCTGTTGTTTTAAATACTTAACGAGTTTTAATTCGTTATTCCAGTACAGGTGGCCCTTTTTTGGCGAGAAGTGTTTAATTTTACGTCAGGTCGAAATCATCGGAGGGCCATCTGTAGTGAAAAACGTCGAAACACGTGCGAAAACGAAATTCGTAAGTCGTGTCGATTTAAAGCACTCCCTTCGGTCGTGGTTTAATTTATCTATACTCGTTTCGAACTTCATTTTTTTCGCACTTTTATCGTAATGTACTATTTTAGGTTACAAGTCATCATCTTTTACTTTTAACAGGACCATTATGACTTTGGGATGCGAGCTGTGAAGACAGTGATCACTGTTGCTGGTAATCTGATTCGTCAGATGCCGAATGGCGACGAGAAGCAGATCGTCTTGCGTTCACTAAGAGATGTCAACGTGCCCAAGTTTCTTGCTGACGACCTGCTTTTGTTTAACGGTAGGCATACCTATCTATCTGAAGATCAGATCACACAATGTGTTCATAGTAGGTACCCGATGGTACTTATGGTACTTTGATGGTACTTACACTATGACGAGTGTTCATGAAAATTCGTACAATTATACCTTTATTTTTCGAAAAGAATGCTATTTTGTTAGTTTACAAATGTATAATATAAACAGAATGTTTTGTTAACAGGAATAATATCTGATTTGTTCCCCCGCGTCGATATCCCCATAGTAGACTATGGTATCATGGAACATTCCATAAGGAACATGTTGGTAAAGAGGGGCTACGATGATTTATACAGTAAGTATTGGTAGATATTTTTTTTAGAGTTCTAGTCTTTTAGCAAAAATCGTTGACATGTGGTACTTACATAAAAAAACGAAGCGAGGATGTTTTGGCTACTTTTTGACTTGACTTTTGCTTGACGGTGTAGTAATGTGTATTTTTTTAATCTAGATTTACAGTAATAAATAGCGTCCGGGTCTGAAGGATCGAACAGCGTTTTTTTTTCATTTGCGACATATCCTCATGTAGGTTATGTTTAGTTTAGGTTATGTTTATTTAAAAAGACACATGAGGTCTATTTATACCCCAAACAATATTAGGTGAGTTTTCGTGATATTACGTCCTATTTATATTTCGTGTACCTATTTTTTGTGGTATCAGCTTCTGCCAGGGATCGGAAGTATCGGAACCGGTTTTTTAGTAAAACTGCAAAATATCTAAATATTTTAAAATGTTTTACACTTTTTATGTAGTTTTCAACATTTTATGTAATTATTAACATCGTATTTTTGAATTAATAAAAATATATATACCGAAGAATAAAAAGAACGGAATTCGAACGGTTCTTTTGTATGGAGAAAAAACCGTTATCCGATACCTGGCTTCTGCGTCCAATAAAAAGCTCGCTGAAACATTCTCGCATAATTTTTAGCAGCATTCGCTGTTCTAACCTCCCACTCTACGAAATTCGATCGGTACACAAAACGTGATTGGTTGATTTCGTAGAACGGGCGCTAGAACAGCGAATGCTCTTTTGGTTTAAACGCACCTTTTGCAGAAGTCCTATCCAATCGTACTGTCGTATTTTCAGCTTTTATCTTCAAGATCATTCAGTTGTACGAGACCACCGTGGTGCGACACGGGCTCATGGTTGTAGGGCCTGCCGGTGCTGGAAAGACTAAGGTTGACCGATCACTTCAATAATTTGTCTTACAGAGATCACATCACACAAAAATCTATGAAATTTGTATCCTAAAGTAAATAAGTAGTCAGCGGTATTATCGTCTACTGGACATGTTATATTGGGCCATGTTTTTTGATTTTCTTATTCAGCACAGGGTGTCTATCTATTTAAACGTCATTGCACGTAGTACTTACATCTATTCTTTGGAACTCGTCTTTATTACAGTGTTACGAGATTCTTCGTGACGCGTTGACCGCGATCAAAGGAAAGCTGGCACCCGATGGCTTCCCCTTTACACCGGTACACACATTCGTCCTCAATCCTAAATCGATCACAATGGGCCAGCTTTACGGCGAATTTGATTTGAACACGCATGAATGGTGAGTTGGTCCATGAACGCTTAAACTACTGGAACTCTAGGTCACTCGATAACCTTGTCACAATGACACGTATTAAGAGATTTCCTAAAATTTGATTTATGGCGTTACTTCAACATAGTTTTTGAGTGGCCTATTGTTCTAATTGTCTGTACTGAATACTTGAAATCGTTTTGCTGGTGGTAGGACCTCGTGCAGGGTCCGCCCGAATAGCTACCACCGTCTTACCCGTTAACCTGCCGCTAAATAGCAGTGGTTGCACTGCTGTGTTTCGGTTTGGGGGTAAGATAGCCGGTGTAATTATTACTGGCATAGATAGAGTCAATCCATCTAAGTCATCAGGGTAGGCAGCGCATAGGCGATTTTTTTGGTCACTATGTCCATGGGCCTCAGTTCCTGCTTCCCATCAGGTGTCAGTCAGTTGTCTACCTTCGTCACATAAAAAAAAAACTGAAGAAGATTTGAAAAATGTGGTAACGGGAGATGAACGTGTAAAGAACACTTTTGCATATCTCATACTGCTATACAAAGTAGAAACGTAGTAAGTCTACATGTTACATACACACTTACTTTACGACATTTTTCTCATTGCTTATTGTACCTAGTGGCTTATGATGGTCACACGTTTACCGTATATCGTGCTACTCGTCACTTTACTTGTTAAAACCTTGTGGCACAACGATAAATGATTAAATACCTACAGTTTTACTTGTTTTTGCTTTCAACTGGCGAACAGTATTTAAGTACTCATGAATGCGATGAATTTTCCACATTGATTGATACTTCTTCTTCTTCTTCTTTCTCCTGGCTTTTGTCCCAGTTCATCTGGGGTCAGCCCTCCTAGTAATCCTGCGCCACATCACGGTCGTGGGTTGACTCGTATGTTGTGTTCATTAGCTTTAAGTCCTTTTTAATAGTTTGGAGCTAAGTTGTTGGGGGTCAACCGGGGCCTCTTTTCTTGTCTTCAATATTCAATTCTTGGTCATCAATGTCATCATCCCGCCTTATTACATGACATGTCCATACAAGCGCAAACGGTTTTCAGTCAGCTTATCTTGTACCTTTGCGACCTTAAAAGTGCCGTGGATATAATCATTTCTGATTGTTTGATACTAACCTACTATTTTCAGGACCGATGGGATACTCTCAAGCTTGGTCCGAGCGGGTATATCAGTCGAAGATATGGACAAGCGTTGGTACATTTTTGACGGTCCCGTGGATGCCGTCTGGATTGAGAATATGAATACCGTAAGTAGTTTTATCCTTATTTATTATTTTATTTATTTGCGTAATTTAATAACATTCTCTCTCATACATCTCCACATACATACATGAATAAATTTCATTTCATTTCACATTTGGGTGAATCAACTTTTTTCTGTCTGTTATTACCATGGTTACGGTCGCCTGAGTCACACTGGTTTTATGCATAATTATGATACTTAAACTATGCAAACATGCATTTTTCTGGTGTTAATAAACCCTTTCCTTGGTGGGCAATCTACAAACATGGACTATTTCGTCGAGGATAGTGCAATACCGAGTAACTACCAAAGCAGATAGAGTTCAAATATCAAACAATTGACACTCAAATTGATCCAAATTGAATTTGTTACTTACGCGGTATTGCACTATCCCCGACGATATGCATGCACGCATGTTTGCATAAATTAAATACAAATACAAATAATTTATTCGTGGCAAATATAACAAGCATGACAGGACAAGACAAAACAGGCAGATCCAGCACTTAATATTATACCACGAAATGGACTCGCCTCAGCATAATGTCGACCCGAAAGCCAACGCTGATCTTCCGGCGAGCCCATAATTGCATAATTATGTAACATAATTTTGCATAAAACCAGGCGACCGTAACCAGGCCAATAACAGACAGAAAAAAGTTGAGTCACCCATTTATTATATTTTTTTTTTAAATATCATTATTATTATTAAACCAATGTGGTAAGTCTTGATATCCTATTCCGCTTATACTATTATTGTATAATATATGGTAAGTTCTTGCAACATGAAGTGTAAGGTACAATCTTATTCATAAAATGTGTTAGTTTTTAGTAAAACGTCCCACTTTGTCGCCTACCATAAATACGAGATTTCCTTGTATCTTCATATGAATAAACTGATAAAGCGGCTTTATGGCAAACGAAAAAGTGGGACGTTTTACAAACTCACAAATATCGTTTGTCCTTTTCCGTGTTATCATTACTGTTGTTGTTTATGAATAAGACGGCAAGTGATTAACAATACTTAGATGCTTGCTAAGTGAGAAGACGTTTATGAATAATTGCCGCAATTGTGAGCATACATCATCAGCCTATGATAGTCCACTGCTGGACATAGGCCTCTCTTATTAACGATGCGTATAAACGCATTAGGAGGTAAATGCCCATAATCGCCACGCTGGCAAGCGGATTGGCGATCGCAGTAATATGCCCACTATGATGACGGTGCGGCCCGTCATCAATTTTTTATCAAATAATGGTCAATGACACTTCAATCCCTTAGTCGACTCTTACGACACCCGCAGGATAAGTGACAAATGTATTCTTACTGCCGTCACCACACGGCCTGTGAGCATTTTAGTAAAAATGTCCCACTTTATTGCTTTGATGTCGCAAGGGCGCATAGACGATTAAATTGTAGGTAGTAGTTTTTACTAAAACGCTCACAATTTAAGTTATAAATTTTGTTAAACTAAAGTAGAGGCATCGTAAGAAGTCGTTTTTGACGTTTGTTTGCACATGAAGTTCTGTAAATGTTGACAGTTAGTATAATGGAGCAAATGTCAAACTTCATTGTTGCCTGTGCGGAATAGTGATGTTACTACTGTTGCTGCAATTTACCGATACGTCAATCGAATTAAATAAGTAAACGCTTTTTTATGGAAGTACGAATAATTGCCATAATAGTAGGTACGCACATATTTTCTAAAAGTTTGTTATGGTTTCGACAGGTCCTCGCGAGCCCGTGTGCCCGGTGGATACGCGGCTTTACAGACTGTGTTGAACTTGACAACCAGATAAATGTCAAAATTGTTATAAAATCACGTATAATTTTATTTTTCGTAGGATAATAATTTATGTACCACTACGTTATCACCTAGATGTGCTCTGATTTTAATACATGGTTTTAGTGACTTTATATACTGTATATACGGCATTTCTCTATTTGGCATACCTACATTGCACTCTGAGCTAGCACGCAAGTTTACCAACGTGGGTTGAGAGTGGATCGCTGCAGGCTGGCAAACTCGCGTCCAAGCTCATGGTCTCAACCACTGCCAGTTCGGCATTGACATTACTACCAAGTGAAACTACCTACGTATATTATCAGACTCCGATACTATTTGACCTGGCATTACATTTGGACACCGATTACCTACTGCTATTAATTGTTGACCTTGATTTTTAATTTTGTTTATGCTTTTGATTGGATATAGTTACTATCTCTCGCTAACAGAGGTTGTAGATGCTATGAATTTCCTCTATAGGTCACGTCCTATGCGTTCTATAAAACATCCTACCTAAATGCGACTTTACGTCATTATGACGTCACCGGCACCAAAGTTTCGCTGCCTGCTAATGATTCTAAGTAAGATTACCAAACACTTTTTTAGTTCGGATTACCTAACACTTTTTTAATATTTTTTTTTTAATGGCAAGTACCAGATATAACGCCCTTTCGCACTTGACTGAAAATTTAACGACTGCAAAATCGAGCGTTTCACAACACTATTGTGAGCTGTCAAAAACGACTTCTTTCGATGCCCCTACTTTAGCGATGACGGTAGTACATAATTGATTTCCCTAAATCGAGGGTTGCCTGGTAAAACTGGTGGTTAAGTCGAGATAACTATTCATTAAAATGACAACCTCACGGAAGTGTCATATCATATAGTTCGTATTTCAAAAACCGGTTTACTCAACTAATCGGGTTTCACCATGTCACCCTCGAAATATTTGATTTCCATCCAACCCCAATAATTTATCTTCATATTAAACAGGTAAGATGTAAATACACATATAATTTCGTTAATTTCAAGGTGTTAGACGATAACAAAAAGCTCTGCCTCTCAAGCGGAGAGATAATGAAGATGACAGACAGGCAGCGGATGATATTCGAAGTAGCTGATCTGGCTGTTGCATCGCCCGCCACAGTCTCCAGATGTGGCATGGTCTACTTGGACACCAGGGTCGTGGGACTTCCACCGTTGGTGAACGCCTGGATGAAGTCTAATCTACCCCCTGTAAGAACTTACTTCAGCTTAAATATTAGATGTCATATACCAAAGAAAAAATAACGAAGTTTTCCAACGCCGGAGGATTTAAACCCACGTCCTCAGCTTTCGCGGCTGATGCCTAAACCACTCGGCCACTCCAGCAGTTAAAAAATAGGTATTGAATAAAAACAATTTGAGCTTTTCCACACATGTAAAATACTTTTATACCAACCCGCACGATTCTGATGAACTAACTTTCTGTTGCTGATCTGTTGTTGGAAAAAATAAAATAGTTATTAGTTATATCACCGAAATATTTTTATCTTTATCAGCTACGTACATACATTGGTAGAAATACCGTAATACCATACAACTGTGGTCCCGTACTACAAAAATGGTCACAAGATCAACTCGTTATTTTTAAGCTTCAATAGAAGCCAATTTCTTTGATTTTATCTGAAATCGTAATCAAATTTTGTCTAAGAACTGTCTCATTAATAAAATTACAAAATTGCTGTAGTTGGATAGTTTTACGTTAGGTACCTAGTTTGTAGTAGGTACATATTTTATTTCGTCACCAACTAAGCAATCTGATCTATGAAGCATGAATAAAATGTTTTGATTGCCTTATCACAATATAAACTAGTATACCTACAATATTTTTCAGATTGCCGATAACATCCGAAAACTATTGCCAAATCTCATCAACACGTATCTCTACCCATGCTTGGACCTACTTCGCTCGAAGCTCGTCGAGATAGTAGTGTCAATTGACTCTGCGCTAGTGCTGAAGTTTCTAGAACTGCTGGACTACAGGCTCCGACCATTGACGGGGAAGGATGATAAACCACCGCCGGCCGCGCCGTTCTTGGCTACTATGCGTTAGTTACAACGGATCTCTTTCACAATCGCCGGATGATCCTTGTTACTATATCCTTTTCCCCGGGCGTATAGAAAGGCCATCTAACATTTATCTTTTATGAATTCGTTGCTCGGTATGAACTTTGTGGTAATATTACCCAATGTTTTCATGTCCATTGAATGGAGAATATGTCAACTCATTGTCAAAACGAGTTCTGAACACTCCAATTTTTGTATTGATGAGACAATCAGGTTTTTGCTCGAGCTTACTTATTGACAGGATAGGTTAGGAGACGTTTAGTGTGTAATTATGCTTACAAAACTGGCATGCCTGGAATTCACTGTTATTAACGTGATATCTGTATAAGCCTACAATTCTTACCATAAATGACAGGCGAGATGGCTTCGAACGCTGCTGCTTAAGCCATCAAGCGCTGTTTGAGAAGCCAGTTAACATCCTTAAAATTTGTACAAATATATAATACATTTGTATAAATTACGAAAAGTAAGATTTTTTTTAACCGCCGTTAATTTTTCATCGAGCTTGTCGCCACAAATGTAATATTACACCACAGAGATTGCATTTGAATGGGATATTTTTACATCATAAAAACCAAATCAAATATCTTTGTCATTTTATGATGGATTGGACTGGATATTGATTATCTGGTATATCAGACTATGCTGTTAATTGACCTTGTAAACATTTTAAAATGTTTCGTAATATGTTCCCACATATGTTTTTAGCAAAATTGGCGCCGTGCTGGGTCGTATGGGCGGTGATCTGGTCTGTGGGAGCCACGTGCGACCACAATGGCCGGGCCATATTCTCCAAGTTCTTGCGAGACTTGACGGAGGAGAACAACCTGAGGCCGCTGTTCCCGAAAGAAGGACGGGTCTATGATTACACGTGAGTATCATTACAATACGTACTGGCTTACGGCATTATATGGTTTGGATGATTAAAACCACCATATATCGAGCTCGTTCGAAGTTACACGACGTTTCGTCATATTCATCACATTATAAGATTGCGGCGAAATGAGCTGGATATATAAATGTCTTTTATATTATTTATTATCTATCAAACTGCGATTAGAACGGAATTCGAAAGTACTATTAGTTAGTACAACAGTGTATAAATCAATCCAGGATATACTTTAGAATTATAACTAACGTGAGACTCAAACATATTTCAATATTTATCAAACGGGTTACTCACGTAATTTAAGTTGATATATTCATAATATTCATGGTTTAAGTGCAGAGATTTACAGACAATAGATTAATTAATCACTCACTACATCTATAAATAACTCTTTTATTGCTAAATGTTGTGTCAACAGTACTTTCGAATCCCCTTCCGATTCCGTTTTGATAATATTGTTTAAAAAATTCAATTGTTGACGGCAGCAGATCTCATGGACTATACGTAGAATTGTAGAATATGTTTGTTTTTTCTCTTCTCCTGCACTATTGGCATATGTATTGTTGTGTATCGTCTTATTATGTTGATGCATTTAAATAATCTATCATTATGTTATGTCTACGTACCTCGGTTTGGTAAAAGCATATGGTTTTAGCTTGCATGACGGTGGATTCACCGATCTAACAGAAGATGGTGAACCGGCCAACCCTTTCTGGTACAATTGGATGGCCAATATGGAGCCGTATGAAGTAGACCCGGAATGGCAATATGCAGGTTATTGTTTTTAGATTATTTCATTATTATTATAAACTTCCACCAATGTGAAGGGCTTTACAGCACTTTGCTAAGGAGCCAAGGATGGCGATTAAAATTGTGTAGCCCCATGATTGACTCTGAACATGATTGGTACTTTCAGTCCAATTACTCTAAAATTCGGTGTTACTCGTTACTCATTTGTTAAGCATTTCTCGGAAAGTTTGTATATTAATAATATAATGAATAAGTAGTTTATTTCGCACCTTTTTTACATTCATAAATTGTTAATAACTTATAACCTAGGTATGTTAGTAAGTGTTTAATTTAATTTTAATTGATACTAATTATGTGTAAATCTAGCCACAGTTCTAACTTGTTCGACCAAGTGCCACTGGATTGGGCAGTCAAACCTGTCTGCAATAACACTCAGAATGCTGTTGGTATATTAGATCTTCGATATTGATAAAAAGTGGTATGCTAACAGAGTGCCCAGCATGGGTAAGATTTAACACATTTTTTAATCTTGCTCTGACTGATTGTACCAGTCTACCAATTTTTACCAATATCGAGGACGCTATCCAAATGCACAACATTTTTGAGGCATTCTCTCTAATTTTTTTCAGACATCGAGGTCCCAACTCTAGACAGTGTACGTAGCGCTGCAATTTTGGGCTACAAAATAGTGAATTATAACCACGTGATTTGCGTTGGCCCAACCGGTACTGGGAAGACTGTCACTATAACCTCAAAATTATCACGAGGACTACACAAAAAGTTCATATGCGAGTTCTTGGTGTTCTCCGCTAGGACTTCATCTAATCAGACTCAAGTAAGAAAGTATTTTTAATAACACTGCTTTTTTTATAGATATAAATAGATAATCCGCCGCCGATAACAACTGACAACGACAAAAGTCCTTTCATAAGGTAAGGTCTATCTACTGCGCCATACTTAACCAATCTTCAGTGAAACGTAGAATATCTCACGAACCACACAACGCTGGTTATGCTTTCCAGGACATTAGAAGCCAATAAGGCTGATGAGGTCAAATTTATTTGACTGGCGATCATCTGCCTGAATACGTAGTGTAGAAGTAGGCGGTCTGATGACCTGGTTGAGGAAACGGTACAAGATCGGTTGATTTGGCGAAACCTGGATATAACAAATTATAACAACACTTTTTAATTATTTTCAAGGATGTAATCGATAGCAAACTAGATCGTCGTCGCCGTGGCGTCTATGGACCTCCGCCAACCAAGAGACAAGTATTCTTCATTGATGACCTGAATATGCCGGCACTGGAAGTTTACGGGGCCCAACCGCCAATTGAGTTGATCAGACAGTTTATGGACTTCTCAGGTGATCATTTTGTTCTGGATTTTTAAAAGCTGGGATATTTACCAAAAGTAAATGGTTTTTCATCTATATTATTGGCCACATATATGAGTTTTAAAAGCTCTGTACACAGAAGTTATCTGTGTTGATCAGGCGTTAGTTTAGTGTAGTATCTCACATTTAATGCTCCTGATGAGTAAGCTTGTGTGGTATCTTATACCTAATATGAGATTGGTCTAGTTAATGCCATGATATGTTTTAATCATGCCACGAAAGTGAGTACTTTTATAATAATTGCGCGAACCTTTATTACGTAACAGGCTGGTATGATCGCACCAATATCGGAGAGTTCAGGACCTTGATCGACGTAGGGATCGTTGCGGCCATGGGGCCTCCCGGCGGAGGGCGCAATCCCGTCACCATGCGGTTGATGCGGCATTTCCATTATATCTCCTTTACCGAAATGGAGTATGACAGCAAGGTGATGTCACTATTTTCTCTTATCCAATACTTTGATTTGGGTATTTTTATCACAGTGAAAAATTCTTACACAAATTGACATACTTAAACAGTCTGAAAAACCTGACTATTTAACAACCCTGATATTTAATCCCCATTTTTAGTTTTTTTGAATTTTGCTTCTTTTTTGAGACGATAGTACATTTCGATGCAAGTGCAAAAAAAAAATTTTCTACGAGGGTGAAAGTTGGAGCCCGAGTTGAAGAGCCGAAGTTTTTACACGTGTATCGAACGACTTTTTTCATAACAAGTGCATTAAAAAGAGAAATTTACGCACGCGAAGCAAAGTTTACTTCTCCGCACTAGTTAGGAAAAAATATTTCCAGTCTAATAGCCAAGTCAATAAAGATATTTTTTTTATATGATAAACAGAATCATGTAGTACGGATTAGTTATTCTATTTTATTTTATGTTCAGTACGGAATATTCCAAGTGATTCTAAGCTCTTGGACGGCGAACATTAACAAAGACGTGGTGATACGCGAAGGGCCTTTTCTCAAGAGTTCGCTCGAAGTATTCGGCAGTCTGGTCGCGGAATTACTGCCCACTCCTACGAAATCACATTACACCTTCAATCTTCGGGACTTAAGCAAAGTGTTCCAGGGAATGCTAATGGTGACTGCGAGTAGAGTGAAGGTGAGATTTTGGATTTTGTGAGCATAGTTTTAATACATTTTATCAACAACACGTGGAGAAATTATACCTTTTGTATTTTAATAAAGATTTATGCAAACATCATATCATATCTCTGGAATTATGGAGCTTAATCTGCATAAGTATTCGGACCTTACAGAGAACCATAGCAAAATAATACTACTCACACCCCATTAAGGTATTGCATTATCCCCGACGTTATGTAGATGCTGGTGATTTAAGTATATTGTGTGTCATTTCCCCAACCTATCGAAATGTCTGGCCTTAATCGTGACGGTTATTTAAACGACAAACTTCGCAACTTGGCATCTTTGCTTCAAATAATTTTATTCATGGTAATCCTGTGTGTACAGGATGAAGATGAAGTTATAAGATTGTGGTATCACGAACACCAACGAGTGTATCAGGACCGCTTGGTGAACAACGAAGATCGCCAATGGTTTACCAAGTAAGGAGTCTGAACTCTGAATCCGTAATCTTAACGATGCGTTGTCGCCAGGGATCGCGCACCGGTTTTTTCTCCATACAAAACAATGGTTCTAATTTCGTTTCTTAAAATTTTCGTTCTTCGGTATATAAATCCCTTGTTAATGGAGTTATTGAGAAATAGGATGTCGTTAATCGCATAGAATATTGAATACTAATACATAAAGAGTGTAAAATATTTTAACCCTTAATCAAACACGACTCGCACCAAAATTTCATTGGTTTTGGCCTTTATCAGTGAGACACAAGATTCAAAACAGGTGGGAAACATACTCCTATTATCCAATTAAGGGCCCGGCCACATGAACACGGTGCGGCGTCGTAAACGTAAAACGGCGCGGCGTCGTGGCGTTGCACGTTATCGCACCGTGGGAAATTACGGCGCGGCGTCGTGGCATTGCACGTTATCGCACGCAACGTGCAATGCCACGACGCCGCGCCGTTTTACGTTTACGACGCCGCACCGTGGTCATGTGGCCGGGCCCTTAATTGGATAATAGGAGTATGTTTCCCACCTGTTTTGAATCTTGAAGTATTGAGCAATTTTGAGGTTATTTAAAAAACCGGTTCCGATCCCTAGTTGTCACCAGAGCTATGTGGAAGAATATGTCCACTACCAATAATCTCAGAGCGTAGGTCATCTCTGTTGCATGTGCTACATTGTATGTGCATATTGTGTATATGTGATAGTTTGATATCACACGCATCATCCACATACCTAATATTATGTTTGGTGGAAAGGTAACATAACGCGCGTTGTAACATCGATGTAAGTACTATAAGTTGTTGAACTAGCTAGATGACAGACAAAATGTTAGAGGCTACCCCGAAACCACGCGTTTTCGCAGAGATAAGCGGCCCTACCGCGAAAAACGAAATTCGTAAATTTCGAGGATTTGTCTCTCTCACACTTATGACGCCTTCGTTTGCGTGAAAGAGAAAAATCCTCGAAATTTACGAATTTCGATTTTCGCGGTAGTAGGCAAGACGCTGCACCATGCACAAGCTACCGGCATATAGCTATGTGCATCCAGCACCGTCGCGGGAAACTGAGATGAAAAACTCTACTCATTTGATTTGATTTGAGAGCGTGTCATATCGAATAGTATTTTTAATTTAACAATAGTGAAAAAAGTTCAAGGATATAGTCTTTGAAAGACTAACAGCAGCCTATGCTAACCAACAGTTTGCTGAATAAGAAGATACGTGAGGAGTTCAAAAAGAAACCGGCCGACGTGATCGGAGGAAGGCTGATGCTGTTCGGTGATTTTATGGACCCCGGCGCAGAAGACAGGAAATACATTGAAATCGAAGACCAGGAAGAGGTTAGTCATTCAATTGCTTTTGGTAACTGTGGTTACCAGCTGTCACTCTTATTTTACATAGGAATAAAGCTCAACCAAAGTTTCAAAGCAAATGAGAGAGGATTTTTCATCAGCTTTGTAAGAGATGATCATCAAAGGTTTGTTTACGCGAACGCCGGTTGAAATAAATTGAGTCTCGTGCAAAGGGTTTAGCAGCCTTACCGAACAAGAGGTGCCTTTCCCCACGGATGAGGTCAATATTTTAGGTGGTGTACTAGCAGGACCTAAGAATACTCCATGCTTAATATCAGCTCTAGATCTTCTTTTGTTTCAGAGTTATTCAAGATAATGTAAAATATACAGGGTGCCGTTGAAAGTGGCATATTTCGTAAACTGTTCAAGTTAGATCAACCAAACAAAATTGTGTTTCATAACAATAAAATAAACTACAAAATGCATATTTTAAACCTGCATCTTGTCCTTATTTTTCATAATAAAAAAAGGTTTCTTGTTTTTTTTTCCATATTTTTTTTTATTTCACGCGGAGGTACACCTACAAAAAAAAAAAGCATACATAGCCACTAATGTCCACTGTATACATAAATAAAAATATTTCCGTAAATCATCGTGCGTCATGCTAAAAAAAAATTTTTTTTAGAAGTAGTCGTTACTGGCATACAAATAAAGTACCAGTGCAGTGTGAACATAAGTTAGTGTGTAGGTATACAATCTCTCGACACTTACCGCACAAAATATCATTGACGTAAATTGACTTATACGAAAAAAGTTAAATCGGTGTAATACAAAAAAAAATTTTTTTTTGCTAAACCAGTTAAAAAACCATGAGTTCAAAAAAACTTTTTAGCTCATTTAGTTTTATGTCCACTGAACTACCAATATGTTTAATCATTAATAAGGTACAATGTTGTGATACCTAGATACATCACTCATAGGTCGTAACTTTAACATACTGTTTCTCCTTAATGGACAACTTTAAAACACTGGGACCTTTTGCGAATAACTAGAGGCAGTCAGGGGTGTTCCATTTGATTTTTTGCTCCTGTTACAGGCCACACCCTGTATAAATCAGCTTCTTGTCCAGTTTGTATGCATTTTTTCTTTCCACATATATTTTTTAACGTTTTTTCACAAGACTTACACTTAATTTTTTCCATTTTCCTACAGAAAATGCAACAAATCAAATGTAGAAAACAATACAATGTGTCAAATGTTTATCTCTCTTTTATAAAGCAAATGTACTAATAAGTCAATTTACGTCAATGATATTTTGTGCGGTATGTGTCGAGAGATTGTATACCTACACACTAACTTATGTTTCACGCTGCACTGGTACTTTATTTGTATGCCAGTAACGACTACTTCTAAAAAAAATTTTTTTTTAGCATAACGCACGATGATTTACGGAAATATTTTTATTTATGTATACAGTGGACATTAGTGGCTATGTATGCATATTTTTTTTGTAGGTGTACCTCCGCGTGAAATAAAAAAAAATATGGAAAAAAAAACAAGAAACCTTTTTTTATTATGAAAAATAAGGACAAGATGTAGGTTAAAAATATGCATTTTGTAGTTTATTTTATTGTTATGAAACACAATTTTGTTTGGTTGATCTAACCTGAACAGTTTACGAAATATGCCACTTTCAACGGCACCCTATATATTTTACATTATCTTGAATAACTCTGAAACAAAAGAAGATCTAGAGCTGATATTAAGCATGGAGTATTCTTAGGTCCTGCTAGTACACCACCTAAATTATTGACCTCATCCGTGGGGAAAGGCACCACTTGTTCGGTAAGGCTGCTAAACCCTTTGTGCAAACTTAATATGTCACGTCAGATTTAATAATAAATTGATCGTGATACCTGTTTTTCATTACTTTGATCCGACGTTTCTCAGGATCGATTTCATGTGAATGCGGTGCGTTATACGTGCCGACGAAGTATAAAATGTGAACTGATCCGCACTTTCATATCGCGCCAAGATCTCTGATTTTGGCATGTTTTTAGTCATTCAGCAATTATAGCCTAACAGTTGCTAAGGCACGTGTCACACCGCGAGCGAGTAAGCTATTAGCAATCGGCTAGAGAAAAAAACAAACGATAAGCGTTCCTGTGTGAACAAAAAAGACACGGCGATGTTTATTGTTAGCTAAACTACTCAGAGGTGAACTTATGAACACGTGAGACAAGTGCCTAAGTACAAACAGCAACACTCCTAACGGACCATTAAAGACAGAGCAGAGAGAAAATGAAAGAGATAAATATAGTTATATTATGTCAACTTCAAATTAAATAATACACGGGAATGTTGATCGTTCGCACTGTTCGCAACTTGGTCGAATAATACAAATCGGGTTCCGAAATCTTACGAGACTAGTATCACGACTTCGGCCGAACTCTGCTGACCAATGGGGCGAGCATTGCTACGGTTAACCAATGATCGCTCGCGGTTTCTTCAGAAGGTGACATTACCATGGTTACGTAATAACAAAAACGTTTAACCAATGATTGATTACGAATTTTCCGGAAGCTGACGTTACTATAGTTACGTTATAATATATAACATCCGCTTTAGTCCTGGAGACGTCAATCTAACTTCAGAGCCAGTAATTTGACTGCTAAGCTGCTATGTAGAAATTTTCGTTCATTTTCCTTTCAACGGCTGTCACTGTCAGATATTTTTTCAAAGTTAGAATTTCAGCCAGAAACTATCAAGTCTCTATTAAACATTTGTATGGCTACTGACAGATTAAAGGATTATAGGTAGGCTGTCAAACGTCTATCTACCATATTTCCACAAAGGTTACATAAGTATTCAACTAACGTCAACTAAGAGATGTGATGAATTATAATAAAGACAGCAATAGCATTTGTCTCTGTCAATGAAAAAATATACTCGTAAGGCCCACCATACTATTTTCTTTAAATCTTATTTTGAACCTTGCCTTGTAAGGAATAGTGGTGAACTTCGTTTGTTTGAGAAAACGACCAAACAAAGTAAATGCGACTTTATTAAGTTTATAAAAGGTTTCAATTTCATTGAATTGGAGTGTACATTGTAATGTACATTGGGCCTTACAAGGATATGCATAATGGGTATGTGTATCACGAGTGTATTACTCTCCCTTCTTCAACCGGTCTGTTATGAATGTCTCCTGTGTAGTGTAACCACATTTTGGTCCAACCCACTTGGCAGTAAGAAAAGGCGGCAAATTCAAATTTTGTATATTTAGCTTACGTAAAGTATTCAACTAACGTCAACTAAGAGATGTGATGAATTATAATAAAGACAGCAATAGCATTTGTCTCTGTCAATGAAAAAAATAATTTAAAATTGCCCGATAACATGGCTATTTGTAAAAATATCTTGATTTGGAAAAATACCTCGCCTAAAAATACCTTGCCTCGTCAGATAAATCATGAAATCCGATTTGAAGAAACCGTGATTAAATTACTAAACGGTTTTAGACAAATCTATGAAGAACTGTCGTTATCCAGTTTCCACAAGGAACAACGACATCTAGCGTCTAATCATGGCCGATAGCTAATTCTTAATTTTCGTAGAGGAAGGAATTTTTATTATGTCAACTAGTTTTCAAATACTGAAATTTTGACGCAACAAAAATTCGATGACATATCATCGGGGACCATCGGAATATCGGAAATGTCGCGATCGTGCCTACTAACGAAAAATACCGAACCCATAATATTACACGACCAAATTCAAGCGGCTCAACATTCCTATGTAAGTGACACGTGACTGTAAGTGTGATTCTCTTTCAGGCAAAATTTCCAATTTCTGAAGTGTATACCTAGCTGTGTTGCTGTTTGTACCTTTATCTTCGTTTTAGAACTCAAAATGCTCACTGAAATGTGAAAACGTTCTTGATTTTCATTTGAATAACATTGTTTTATTGTAATGTATATGTAACTTTTAAAAATAATCAGTAATAATGGTCATAATTAATCTTTTAATACAACTACCGCCTTTCCCACAGCTGTACGAGATCCTAGCTAATTACCTAATCGATTATAACCTGGCAACCACCGCTCCGCTGGACTTGGTGTTGTTCGATGATGCGGTAGCACATCTCTGTAGGGTGTCCCGTATTATGCGGCAGCCCATGGCCAACGCTTTGTGCCTCGGTATGGGAGGATCTGGTGAGTCAATGAAGCAATAGAGGACATATCTAAAAAAAAAATACAGGCGACGTCAAAGATAACATTGCGACCTTAACGTCAAGGTAATAAAGTCGTGTAAATATATTTTTGGCACCTAAACCGTAATTGTATCTTTCGTCGACTGTACATTTGAATCACGTCTTCGTATTGATAAGGCACTGGTTTCACGAGCTACTAAGCTATTAACTATCGTCTATAAACACAAATAAAAGATACGCTCTCCGGTGTAAATAAAAGAGACACGGCGATACTCGCCCGGCTATCAGCTATCACCGCCGGGCGAGTATTGCCGTGTCTCGTTTTTTTACACGGACGTGTGTATCTTTTGTTCGTGTTTAGGTATAGCCGATAGCTCGCGGTGAGACCAGTGCCTTAAGATTTGGTAGGCTGGTAGAGTCCATGATGCTGAGCAATATCCACCACATTTCCCAAATTTAACAAAAAAGGAACGTTTAATAAAAAACATTTAAGGACTTTTTAGGAAATGTAGTGGATCTTGCTCAGCATCGTTGACTCTACCAGCCTACCAAATTTGATCAACATCAACGTGATCCAAATGTACAAACAGCAACACAGCTAGGTACACACTTCAGGAATTGGAAATATTGCATGAAAGAGAATCACACTTACAGTCACATGTCAGTTACATAGGAATGTTGAGCCACTTGGCAAAAGATGCAATTTGGTCGTGTTATATTATGGGTTCGGTATTTTTCGTTAGTAGGCACGATCGCGACATTTCCGGTGGTCCCCATCCATCCCATTTCCATATGTCATTGAATATTTGTTGCGTCAAAATTTCAGTATTTGAAAACTAGTTGACATAATAAAAATTCCTTCGTCTACGAAAATTAAGAATTAGCTACCGGCCATGATTAGACGCTAGATGTCGTTGTTCCTAGTGGAAACTGGATAACGACAGTTCTTCATAGATTTGTCTAAAGGGTGATTCTTATTCTTACATTTTTTTCTGTGATATGTAAGAATCGAATATATTTTGTTGGAAAATATATAAAGTGTGTACTAATTCACGTAGTAAATTACCACTAATATCATGTCAGAGCATCATTTTTGCCATAAAGTTATTAGCCAGCTATAAAAAAAATTGCTAACCCCAAAATGTCACGGACCGTGTTGTGTGAGATTGCCGAATTCGAAAATATAATATTTTTTTCTGGTGAATTGTCAAATTCTCACGCAAAATATTACAGCATTTATGCAAGGTTAATGTTTGATTTATAAGATAATACTATAGAAATCTTAATAACCATTACTATTTATGATTTACATCAGAATAAAATGTGTGAGTAGTTTTTGTGTCACGACCGTGTACGTTACTATAAAAATACGGATCTCTGTAAAAAAGTGTCTTTAATATTGGCAACCCTTTTTATGTTTTTTTAGAACAGCAACATTGTGTTGTTGTCAAATTTGCAAATAACTGAACGTTGTGTGTGTCTCAAGAGAAAAATCTCCGTATTATTTTATAAAAAGGGACAACCTTAACACGTCAACGCCGTGTTTGGCTTTTAAACGTAATTAACAATGTCACACTATTGTTTGAAACATAACTTGTACCTCGCACAGTGTAGTTCCTGATAATTAATTAAGATTCAATTAATCATGGCTAGCTTTTAGGTTATATCGAACACGTCTCAAATTGTCACAACCACGATATGAAAAAAACGTCACGGCCATGGACTTATTGAGTACGTGGTTGTGACATATATAACACGTGGTCGTGACATTTTCGTTTTATTTAGATAATCTACGGATTTAAACTGTTATTATAGATGATTTAGAATATTTAGTATACACTATTTATTGAGCATTTTTATTTTGTCCATTTTCCCATGGATTTGAAAAGTTTCTGGCCTGACATAGAAACAAGTCGTTTTGTGTTATATTTTTTATTTACTTTTCAACATAGTCTCCTTGTAACTCTAGTAAGGCTATACAATTGTCCCTACGATGCTCCCATGATTTTAACAAGGCCAAGTAGTAGTTGCCGTCTTGCTCTTCAAAATAGGCCCCAATTACCCCTTCATTCTTGAAAATCTCTGTCCACCGAGCCAAGATTTGTATCTGGCATATTAGAAATGTTGTAGGTATTGTTTCAGGAAATCAGCAATTATAAAAAAACTTATCGATACAATGGCGCCAATTTTGACATTTAACATCAGAAAAAAGTAAGGTTGTAGTACCAAGGAGGTTTTTTAAAAAGTTAATCTCCATAGTCAGACCAGAAACTTTTCAGACGACCCTTGTAAAAGGGATATCTAAATAATTATTTACTGTTTTGAAGAAAAATACAAATAAATGCTGTTAATGAAACCATTTCGTTGCTTTATTTTATTGCTTAATCATAATAAATTATGATATTACGAATTTAATAACATCAATTTTAACTTTTATTGGAAAAAGTCACGTCCGTGTCATACATTGTCACAACCGTGTTTACATGGTTTTTTTGCCTTTTCCAATGGTATTAAGCTTATCCAGATTCATCAAGAATATGCTTTTGGTATATTTTATTTATTACGAATTTAAACACATCAATTTTAACATTTATTGAAAATATGTCACGTCCGTGTCATACATTGTCACAACCGTGTTTACATGCAATTTTTTTTTGCCTTTTCCAATGGTATTAAGCTTGTCCACATTCATCAAAAATATGCTTTTGGTATATACTTTCAATGTACATTGCGAAAAACAGTAAAGAAAAAAAACTTTTTTATTTTCTTTTGCTGTACTTTTTTTAAGAATCACCCTAAAACCGTTTAGTAATTTATTTATGATTTCTTCAAATCGGATGCCATGATTTATCTGACATTAATAGGCGAGGTATTATTTCAAGTCAAGATATTTTTACAAATGGCCATGTTATCGGGCAATTTTAAATTATTTTTTTCATTGACAGAGACAAATGCTATTGCTGTCTTTATTATAATTCATCACATCTCTTAGTTGACGTTAGTTGAATACGTATGTAACCTTTGTGGAAATATGGTAGATAGACGTTTGACAGTCTGTTTAATAGAGACTTGATAGGTAGTTAGTTTCTGGCTGAAATTCTAACTTTGAAAAAATATCTGACAGTGACAGCCGTTGAAAGGAAAATGAACGAAAATTTCCACAGAACTAAGATGACAAAGAATGATCGACAACGATTAAAAGCGTAACCAGAAACGAAACGCAAGTGTGTGCGTGTATTTGTCTATGTGTGGTCAGGAATAGGGTTGCCTATTACAACATAGCAATTATCTATCGACGTTTGACTGTTTTATCGACAACATGGTATTTTTTATCTTCGTTTTTTTGCTATAAGTTTTATAGTACAATGTGAATTGAGGGTGTCGAATTAAAAATTGAAAACGTGTGTGAACTTATTAACTGGCGTATCCTTTAAATTTAACAGAAATAATAAAAATCGTGTATTATCAAAAAAATCTCACAAAACATAGTAAGGTCCTTCAAGTTTGTTAAATACACATTCGTATTTAAAGTCTGGGACTATGAGGGCATTGTAATGTAATAGACTGATTAGGTATGTTTATCGAACGAATATCGATATTGATAGTTCAACATTTAGTCAAGCTCTAGCGTAGCGTGACAATTTATATTTTTACACAAAATATCCTTTAATATTAACTATTGTGATAAATTATTAGTGCACAGTGATAGGATAACTAACAATTAATGCTAGAAAGTGATATCTTACACGATTTATGCTACTAAATCGACAAAATATGGTTTGAAAACAATCAACCGGCAAATCATATTTACCTGTGAAACGAGTGTTTGCCGTCATTTCTTCGGTGGGTAACAGGGCAATCCTTTACACTACACGATACCATATCGGTTTAATTATTTGTATAAATTTACTTCTTACTAGAATTAAATATAAAATCACTTTTAAATAACAGTCTCCGTCGAGAAGGCTGATACGGTTGATATGTCACTTCGAAAGTGGGTACGCTTTTGGGATTGTTTTCTATCTCTTTTGCACTCGTGTAATAGTCATATGACTGGTGGCTTCCCTTTCCCACGCTTCCTTTCTCTATTAAGCGCTAGCGCGGATTCTAACTTTATGAAAATTTCTACATAGCAGCTTAGCAGTCAAATTACCGGCTCTGAAGTTAGATTGACGTCTCCAGGACTAAAGCGGATGTTATATAACGTAACTATAGTAACGTCAGCTTCCGGAAAAATTGCGTACAATCATTGGTTAAACGTTTTTGTTATTACGTAACCATGGTAATGTCACCTTCTGAAGAAACCGCGAGCGATCATTGGTTAACCGTAGCAATGCCGGCCCATTATTAGCCAGCAGAGTTCGGCCGAAGTCGTGATACCAGTCTCATAAGATTTCGGAACCCGATTTGTATTATTCGACCAAGTTGCGAACAGTGCGAACAATAAACATTCCCGTGTATTATTTAATTTGAAGTTGACATAATATAAATATATTTATCTCTTTCATTTTCTCTCTGCTCTGTCTTTAATGGTCCGTTAGAAGTGTTGCTGTTTGTACCTACAAGCTTATTGAGAAATGCTCAAAAAGTAATGTCTTTTTTTCACTTATCGTATCACTTATGCAATGAATCCTTGAAAATTTTTGCTAAGGCGAGATGTTTCTAAATATTTGATAGGCAATTTCTTTCGTTTCTAGCGACGCTTGCCTAAGCACCTAGGTAATCGTCTGTAATTGCATCTACGCATCTTGTATGTCCTGGGAACTCTTAAATGAATAAAGTATTTAGTGTTATTTTGCTTACCTTTTTGATAATCCCTGTATGTATAGCAAAAAATCGATAAGTACGTTACAGCTCAAACCAAAAGAGCTGTCGTTGACCGAGTACAATGTAAGCACACCTACGTTGCAAAAAATCTGTAGGCAACGCTGTCGGCTGCATTAATTACCAAAACATGTTTTTTCAGGCCGCCAATCGCTGGCTCGGCTCGCAGCATTCATGGGGGAACTGCAGTGTATCCAGATCGAGATCACTAAAGCTTATGGACAGGCGGAATGGCGCGAAGACCTGAAACAAACCATGATTAAAGCAGGTGCCGATAATAGGGGCGTCGTATTTCTGTTCTCTGACGCACAGGTATTTATTATTTATTTATTTAATAGTACATGTGGTTTACAATCTTAGAAAGGCCATAGTCGGATTTTCATAGTAAGTCAGCCTTTAAATCAACCAGACTCTAGTATTTTTTTGTGAGTACCTCTTATGGTGAAGAATATTTCTGCTGAGTATCAACGTCCTATCGGTGACAGTTTTTGGCTTATGATTTTTTTTAGTTTTTTCTTTAATGTGTTGTATCTCAGGATGTATAAAAGCGAATTGCTTCAAATTTTGAAATAATGTTCTTTATTTAGATATGCATCGAATTTAAAAAAATGAATATCGATTGTCGTATAAAAAAAAGAAAAAAAAAGACCAAAAAATTTTTCATATTTTTTTTTGTGTACCTATGAAGTAGTGACACCTCTATTTTCTTTTTCTAATTATAGACCATACATTGGCCTACTAGTTGCCTAAGTATCAAAATTTTCCAAGCGGTACTTCTTACCAAAAATCGGCAATATGTGTGGTCAAGTTCTGCATTCAATCGGTGTTTTTCAATGTAGTATACAAACTCTTCATTTATATTTGAGTTTTCTTATCAGGTTATCTTATTTAAGAGTAAATGCTAATGACAACTTAATGTCATCATGATGCAAGCTGTTTATTTCATTATTAATCGGCCGTTTATTATTTTAACTAGCGTAATTCGATATTATTTATGAGATATTCATTAAAAATAATATATTGCAGTTAAATATTATCGAGATACGCTAGTTGAAATGGTAAACGGCCGATTAATAATGAAATAAACAGCTTGCATCATGATGACATTAAGTTGTCATTAGCATTTACTCTTAAATAAGATAACCTGATAAGAAAACTCAAATATAAATGAAGAGTTTGTATACTACATTGAAAAACACCGATTGAATGCAGAACTTGACCACACATATTGCCGATTTTTGGTAAGAAGTACCGCTTGGAAAATTTTGATACTTAGGCAACTAGTAGGCCAATGTATGGTCTATAATTAGAAAAAGAAAATAGAGGTGTCACTACTTCATAGGTACACAAAAAAAAATATGAAAAATTTTTTGGTCTTTTTTTTTCTTTTTTTTATACGACAATCGATATTCATTTTTTTAAATTCGATGCATATCTAAATAAAGAACATTATTTCAAAATTTGAAGCAATTCGCTTTTATACATCCTGAGATACAACACATTAAAGAAAAAACTAAAAAAAATCATAAGTCAAAAACTGTCACCGATAGGACGTTGATACTCAGCAGAAATATTCTTCACCATAAGAGGTACTCACAAAAAAATACTAGAGTCTGGTTGATTTAAAGGCTGACTTACTATGAAAATCCGACTATGGCCTTTGTAATTGTCCTACAAAGCTCTTTGGTGTTTGACTGTAGGATCCCAATTTCTTTAGGCCTACAGAACCTTTTATCAATCGTCCCTCAATCTGACGTATATGCTTTATTAACAGACCTATTTGTGTAAATTCCCGGATATTCTGTCTTTGTTTGCATTACGTTATAGCTGTAGCATTTAAAGTACCTAAGGTCTGATATGTAATGAGGTAAATTACTTATAATAATTAAATGTTATATTATGTCGATGATTGTATATAACATGTATTTCATTTCATCATACACAGGTACCCACGCGATTTACTTTAAATTTTCTTGACATATAATAACTATAGGTACATATCATTAAGCAGTTAAACGCACGTGTCAGTCACAATCACAATGCGACACACGCTACGCGCCAAACTCGCGAAGCGCGAGGCGTGAACGCGAGCTCAATGCTCGATAAAGGTGCGTTCAAACCAAAAGAGCATTCGCTGTTCTATCCCCCGTTCTACGAAATCAACCAATCACGTTTTGTGTAACGATCGGATTTCGTAGAGTGGGGGGTTAGAATAGCGAATGTTCGTTAGGTCTGAATGCACCTTTATGGACACTCAGGCTCTTTGAAACATGTCGCGCGTAGTGACTAAATACACGTGAGTTTAACCGTTGAATTATATGTACCCACACGATATTTCCATGATTACAGATAAAAATGGAATCTTTCTTAGAAGATCTAAACAACATCCTTAGCTCCGGCGACGTACCCAACATCTACGAAGTCGAGGATTTAGACAAGATCTTCATGTCTGTTCGTCACGCGGTCATGGAGATGAACTTGCCTGCAACAAAGACGAATCTCTTCGGCTGTTACCAAAAAAGAGTGCGGAGTAACTTGCATATAGTTATCGTCATGAGTCCAGTGGGAGAGGTGAGCTTAGAATCATATGCTATGCGTTGTTAAGAGGGAATAGAAGCTGTAAGGTTTCAGAAAATTTGTATTTGAAAAAACTATTGCTGTCACTTTTCACGACCTAGAACTACGATATGACAAGAAAAGGGCAACTAAGGCGTCACCTGAAAATATCTGCGTAAAATTTGCGAAAACATACTCTTCCAAATCTTGTAACCTTGTATGTTCCCCGTTTTTGATAATATTCGAGATTTATTATCTATAAGTGTTTGAAACACATTTAAGGTGGATTCGACCCTATCCCTGCCGCTTATCTGCTAAAAGATGGCGCTACAATTGCACAAACACCATATTTTCGTCATTTTCTGCTAAACCGAAGATCAGAGTTAACATGTTTTGAGATACGCGCAAGGAGCAAAAAATCTAATGTACAAATTGATAGCAACCTGCACAAAATACTGTTCTTCTAAATCGCAATAATGCAAAAACTAGAAAATTATGTAATTTTACCCTGTAACGCACACTACTACACCTCCCGTCAGTACCCAATGTCAGTTGTACAATCATTACTCATCAATAAACTAGATGGCGCCAGTTAAAAGAACAGCTTTTCTAAATGGTCTAAGTTCTAACTAGAGGGCGCCAATTAGGAAATGACTTTATATTGTATTGTATATTTGTGAAGCAAAACCAACTGTTGGTTTGGTATTAAAATCCCTACTTTTAACTGTACAGATATAACAACAGCTGTAGTAAAGAAGTTATTCCCGTACTCTTCGGGTAATACCTATCCGTCGCCGTTATGTACAACTCTTTAGAGTATTATATTTTTTGGTACAGCTACTTACTGGTAAATAAAATAGTTATCAAGAAAGTTACTTATGTCCCAAAACACTAGTATTTACCGCAGCGGGTCTCTATTCGCTAGGAACAATGTGGCAATATAATTACGAGTATAGATTGACCTAAGAAATTCATAGTATTATACTTGATCAACGGCACTAGCACATATCGTGCATGACAGGAACCTTGTCGCGGCTACCCGTCCCTTTTTGATTACATTGATTCAAAAGAGATGAGAAGTTGCGAGCAGGTCACAAATTGCTGCCAATATTGTTGTACAAGATGTGCTAGGGCCTCAAGTATAATAAGTAATAAAATGTGTAGGTATTTTGGGTAGTTCTATGGAGTTAGAAGATTGAAGAAATATATTCATTAGACACGTAGTAGTAGACCAAATTGAATGATCTGATGGACATTTGCCGACTTGCTTTATTACCAACTACGATACTGATGATGTACTAGTGGTTTATCGGACATTTAGATTTTAGACCTTGTTGGAGTAACATTTTTATTACTAAATGTTAGCCTACATACCTACTATGTTAGTCTCCAACTAACATTTTACATTACATAATATGTAAGGATAGTGTTATCCTGTCTAAGTTTACCTACATTTTCGCCTACCATCCCATAAGATGCTAATTAGATTGTCCGATATCAATTAAAAGTAGGTTAGGTACGAGTACTTACTTAAATACAAACGCAACGAAGATTTTCCAGACACAGGCGAACAGCTGGACGCTCAATTTTCGGATGCTTAATACCATATAAACAAGGTGCTGTATTTCCGTTGTCAGAGAGGTTTCAGCAGTATTAGGATGCAGTGTAGTTAGACCCCCTAGAGTTTAGTTCATGTTTCAGAAGTACCTACTACCTAGGCATGTAGCTAATACCTACTATTTTACGCGGTTTCAACATTTTTCATCACATTTGCTTTCTAAGCGCGCCATTGCTTGTGCATATTGCAGTGGGAGTAATAGAAAAGCGAAATTCCTTAGGGAATACCAATATTTCGTCTCATAACATATTCTTTGTCTGCAAGTGTTATAAAAAAACATTGTATGCATCACAATCGGTAAGAGGCATACCTACTAACTCGAGTCATCAAAAGCCCTCCGCCTACGGCGTCGGGCTTCTAACACTCTCGTTAGTGATACTGTACTTACCTCCCTAGATGCACAATGTACTATTATCGACCGCTCTGAAACATTTAAAAACCTTCTAGAGGGACTCTGTATTCCAACCTCACGGGAATGTAGGTATTTGTTTCTTGGCCACCTATTTAGTATAGCTATATATAATGGTTGATAGTGGCTGTTTTCCTAGCTGTAGATGTTTGTCTGATAGCATTGCAACAGAATGTATTATTACAAATTTTTGAAGGTAGGTAGGTGGGTACTTCTTGAACCTAGTATCTACAAAACGTACTAGAGAGGGAAAGGATACTTTCAGGCACTGTGTGCTTACCATAAGCTGCCGCTGCGTTTTTAACGCGGACTTACTTTCCATCCCGGCCGTAATCGCGTCTTGGGGCGAGCCATCCGTATAGAAAGCACCTATGTAAGTCCGCGTTAATAACGCAGGGGCAGCTCATGGTACGGCTACTGGTTCCACAGGGAGTAAGGGATGATTTGTCGACTTTTTTCTCGCTCACTAAACAAAGAGTAGATATAGATCCTATGTCAGTAAAATTAACAAATATACCTATATATATATGTAGATGATCGTTGGCTGTTCACACTGCCGCTTCCTCAGTGAGGGTTTTTAATATTTTTTTCTGACACTGGGGCGGTGATATGGCGTAAGGACCAACAAACTGTCAAAATAAATACGCGAATTGAATTTTCTATATATTTTGTGGTTTATTTATTCTTAAAACCATTACATAAGGAATAATGTTTTCTAAAATAAATAAACGTTTCCGAGTCAATTCCCATGAAATGCCTTTAGTACTTACCGTTTGGTATTCGGATTTGATAGCTGGCTGCCAAATGGGAATTATAGTTTCCCGTCTGGTAGGATGAAATGGGACTAACTTTCCCATCTCGTATCTGGATTTGGTACAAACCTGATTACAAACCGGTAATGATAAGTCCCGATTTAAAGCCAGTTACCTATTGGGATTTTAATCCCATTTCGAAGCTGGTTTGGTAGCCAATCTACTAAAGGATGAAATGAACAAAGTTCTAGTAATTTTGTTTAGTGTCAGTCATTTTGAGTTCCTGTTTTAGGGCCCAATCTTCAGTTCGGCGACCGTTTTCTAGTCGTTATACATTTATGAAATTAATAAACTCCAAATGTAACGATCCAAATGTAATTATAACGATAATGGCGAGACATTTCGAAATTATACTTCAAATAGTCTGGTCCCGCCATTAAAACGTTATAATGGCGGAACCAGGTCCTGAATTCTGTCCATATTCTGTCGATTCATATTGCATTATTTAGTACTTACTGAATTTGTACTATTTGGTACCTGTTGTAAAAAAAATTGTACTTCTTTCATTCCAAAATTATATTTGAAGTAGTCTGGTTCCGCCAGATCATTTGAAGCAGACTATTTGAAATATAATTTTAAAATGGAAGAGGTACTAATTTTTTTTACAAGAGGTATAAATACCAAATAGTACTAATTCAGTACTAAATAATGCAATATGAATCGACAGAATATGGACAGAATTCAGGACCTGGTCCCAACATTATAACGTTATAATGGCGGGACCAGACTGTTTGAAGTATAATTTTGAAATGGGAGAGGTACTAATTTTTTTACAACAGGTACCAAAAAGTACAAATTCAGTACTAAATAAATAATGCAATATGAATCGATCGAATTCAGGATTTGGTTCCGCCATTATAACGTTATAATGGCGGGACCAGACTGATTGAATATAACTTTGAAATAGAAGAGGTACAATTTTTTTTACAACAGGTACTAAATAGTACAAATTCAGTACTAAATAATGCAATATGAATCGATCGAATTCAGGATCCGGTCCCGCCATTATAACGGTTACCTCCAAATACAATTAGAATTTCGATATTTTATGTTCAGTGCCTATGAATCTGACAGCTGTTTGGACCACACGCCTATATAGCGTTGCCTGCAAAAGATCGAAAACCCTAACTTACTGGCCAACGATACAGTAAATATAATAAACAGTAGCCGTACCATGACTTTACAAGTATCGGTAACATTAGGTTTTATTAAATACGTTGAGCAGGCCATCGCGCTCGCTCCTATTTGTAAGCGCGAGCACGATAGAATGCACGTAGCACGCATCGAGTAAAACCTTACGTAATTACGTATCCTTTACTTTCCAGCTCATGGCACGGCTACAGTACCTACCTACTCTTCTGTACTCTTCTGCTGAGAACTAATATTCGCAAAATTTAAATATTGGTGGCCTAAATATATGCATAGCTTAAACATAGGTTTCAATCTGTTGAGTATCGAAAGTTCATCGCCTCGTCTGTTCTTGTATCAACGTCTGTGCTATGTACAAATTGTTTTATATCCATGTAGGAATACTTCAGTAAATAGATGACGAATAGTACCTAATACCAAAGTTTGGGGCTACTATTAACGATGTAATCGAGATAATGGGTTGCCGAATGGTTGACACATACATATTATAGTTTTTATACAGGGTGTGGCCTGTAACAGGAGCAAAAAATCAAATGGAAGACTCCTCTGACTGCCTCTAGTTATTCGCAAAAGGTCCCAGTGTTTTAAAGTTATTCATTAAGGAGAAACAGTATGTTAAAGTTACGACCTATGAGTGATGTATCTAGGTATCACAACATTGTACCTTATTAATGATTAAACATATTGGTAGTTCAGTGGACATAAAACTAAATGAGCTAAAAAGTTTTTTTAACTCATGGTTTTTTAACTGGTATAGCAAAAAAAATTTTTTTTTTGTGTTACACCGATTTAACTTTTTTGGTATAAGTCGACTGCAGTAAAAGTACATAAGAAACGGGAAAAAAATTGTTTTTTTTTTTTTGGAAAAAATTTTTTTTTTTAAGTTTTAACTATTAAATTATGACTATTTATTGGGTTATTAGTGTACCGTTTCATTTTTTGCTCCTATTACAGGCCACACCCTGTATACATAATATATTCTTGCTCTATATTCTATACTCGGTTTGGTTAGATATTTAAAAAAAGGCAAACAATCTTGCAGTATCTTTTTATTGAAAACTACAAATAGAAAATAAGTTTTACCAAATATACGTAATATAAATATAACAAAGGAATACAGTGATTTACATTGTTTTGATTCATTAAGTACCTAGTTTGGATTTTTAAATACATTTTTCAATAAAAAGATAGTGCAAGATTTTTTACCTTTTTAAAATACCTAACCAAACAGAGTACAAGTGAGACAATTTTTACATTTTGTTTACAAGTGTGATGTTTGCGCCGGTAACCAATTACAATTATGGTCTCGTTTATACACTTTTCGACCCAGCGAATATTCGAGCCGGTAGCAGTCGAGCCAACGTATATTTGTGACCGAGATTATGGGATGACAATCTCGGTCACAAATATACGTCGATTGTCCAATCGAAACATTAATTTTGATTTTAGGATACATTATTTCTACGATTTTCGACACAGCGAATATTCGATCCATAATAGCCACTCAATAGCTTTTGGTAACTGTGGTTACCAGCTGTCACTCTTATTTTACATAGGAATAAAAGTAGCAGTTGAGCCAACGGACTTTAAGATACTCCTATAGTGCGTACGTATCTCAGTTCCGATTCAATAGTGACATACGAGGTTACTAAGAGTGGTGACAGTTTTCATAAGAACTCTACCTGAACTTCACTCCACAGAATGTGATATTTTTCTGCGCGAGTGCAAGACTGAATTTTCATAGTAGAGGAGAGTGGGGTACAGTGGATCCCTTTTTTTTTACAAATGTTGTAGTGGTGTTATTTTTATTTGTAATTTTCTAGATACCTTATTGTCCCACCTATTCCTTAGAGGACACATTTTCCAGCACAAGTATATAATTTACATATAGCTTTAAAATCATTTTCATTATAAAAAAGTGAACTAAAGTTACCTCTTCAATCAAAAATCACAGAACAGTTCCTAGTTTGAGGTAAAAAAACCAAGAACAAGACTTTTCAGGTATAATTGAAAGTATCTTCCGTTATTTAGTTACTCCAATATTAGTATCACACAGATGAGCAAATTCGTGAAAAAAGAATACCGGATTATTAAAGCGATAAATAAAGCTAATGCAAAATATTCACAGTGCACCTTTATTCACTGTACCCCACTCTCCCCTATTTTTCTGCACAGTCTGGTTGGTACTGTATGCAGATATTTTCTCGCATAATGCATTCGCATAACATAGTTTGATGTTGGTGTTGAAATGTAGACCTCTTTAACTCTTGTCGGTTTCGATCACCGACACTCATGTAGAAAATGCTCACTTTCATCACTTGTATTCAGTAACAATATTTATTCGGCAAAACACAGCTCATAATAATGTCGAAAATTAAATAGTATATAAACATTATACTTAATTACAAATATATGAATGTTTCTTGTCACCAAGTTCAATACCATTTTCTTGAAACGTGTTCCGTTACATTTTCATTAGGTTCTTTCCGCTGAAGTATCTTCCCAATCTTCAACTGTATTTCAATATTCAACTGAAAAAATATGATTGTATAAATATAAGTATGGTTGTGAGATTAACAAGCCAAAGAAAAAGGCAAGTGTCATGATTTGGCAAGTAACGATTAAGTTAGCGTTTACTCGATACGTAAAGTAGGCGCTCGGCGCTTGATTCATGATGTACTGGAGCATCATGTGAGCGTGATAAAATGCTTTATGTATAGAGTAAACTCTAACGCTGAACAAAGTGTGCCCCGCCTGGAAAATGCCAGTGTTATGACCAGCCAGGTCAACAGATTTGACCCCGTGTGACTTTTTTTGTGGGGTGAGGTGAAACGGCGAGTATACGTTGAAGAGGCCCAAGTCCAATAATAAGAGCATTTTGATGAACTTAAAAGTGAAAACTTGTGATGGGAAATATCGAAGGAAACATTCATGTAAATTAATTAATAAGCATGAGAAATGGACTCCATTAATTAGGTATGTGTTTTTGATTCCAATCATTGTACATAATAGTAGTTTATGCAACTGTACGTAATGCCTGATTACGTATAGTTGCATACACTACTTTATCTACACACATATCATAAGTGCTCTAAGATGCGTTCAGAAACAGAGCCTTCTCATACATGGCTCTCGACTTTTGCGGCAACAGGTTGTTAGTTGCTGTCATAGCTGCATTGAGTATGTCCAGCGGAGTGCTCATATCGTTATCCAAGTCATTGCCGCTCATTATCAAATAATTATCAATATTATCACAAAGTATTTACAACTTTTCACAATTTTTCACTTGTAAGGCAATAAACAAAAGGCAGGAATGGCACCGATTTGAATTTCTGTATTTTTTTTAAATCATAGACTACCGAATGATGTCCCTATTCTTGTCACTCGATATGAAAATATCGTCCGATTGTTACTAAAAAATATACTGAATTAACTTATTGTGTTGATGACTGGCTGAATATTTATAGATACCAGAATAGGCACCCCACTTGAATCTGACAGCTGTTCCAAATTTAAAACTCATAACCTCCGGAAAAATCGTATATAATGTTAACTTTATGTATGTGCCAAGTTCTGATGGTGGGTAATGCTGGTCATTGTCTATTGTTTCTGGACGCATTTTAGAGCACTTAACGATATTTGTGTAGATAAAGTTGATTTAAAATTTTGAAATACGCCTCAATAAAGAAAGTTTCTGTGCTACTTTGTAATTTTATCACGTTTCCCCGACATAATTTAAAACATTCGACAAATTTAACACACAGAAAATTTCTTTATTTTGACGGTCCTAAGCCCGTGCAAGTAAGACGGAGGATTTGGGATCTAGTAAGATATTTTTGCCAAGTCATAATGATAAGTTGATACCCGATGCACATTACCGCCGCCGCTTTTCCAACCCGCCATGCCGCGTGCGATGACGTTTTAAATAAATAGTTGCCAGTTCGTGTGTTTTGCTAGTTATGCACATTGATAATGCGCAATGCGTCCAAATTTCCTGTTAGGTTTGCGGATAAGTTAAAACATTGGTATTTCAGTTTTTTTGTACCTACTAACAAAAAATGCTAGTATTCTGTAACTTGGACTACTATTACGTATGTTGATTTTTTGTACTGGTGAAAAAGTAACCCATGTATATATACATATATATACACATATATATATGTGGTCATATGTATATGTGGTCTGTCAAAAAAGTACCTATTACTGGAAAATAAACCTTGAAAATAAAATTCAAATTTCAATTACATTGGTGACAGACGTCCTTTCAGGACGCCTACACAGATCAGGGGATAAGGTTTAAATTTATCAACATTATTTATTTCTCATTTCTAATACCTACCCTCCATACTTAACTTTAGTGGGTATACCTGCTTAGCCAATTTTGCTATTTGGTATTGTCGCTTATTGGAAAGGATGTCGATTAATTTAACCATACCGATAACTCTTTTCACAAAATAATTATTGCCGAGTGATTTAAAAATGCCACGAAGAAAAAAAACCTGTGACGAAATGGAGCTGTGGAAAAATATTATCCTGAATTACATGCCAAATTATACAATTATGTCACAGGGTGGATACGGCATACAAAAACTAAATCTGACATTTGTCTGTGCCTATGTGTGCGTACGGGTATGTTTGTATACGCGCAACTCGCACAATCACGCAACAGGGCTGCCTCAGATATGGCAGATTAACTAGTTGGTACTTAAGTAACAAATGAATATATACTTTAACCTGTACAATACACATTTACTAATTTCTAAGTTAGTATATAAATAACAGACTCACTTTCACCACAGAATAAGTAATTATAGCACATCTCCAACTCTAACGGAACAGAACAACGCAACCCAAGGAAACTATTGTTTTTCTCACGTCCAAGAAATATCACTTTTTTAACACCATTTTATCATTGTTACACGTGTCATCTACATAATAGTTACATATTGTGATAAACATTTTCATGTTAGTTTTAACATCTGCTTCGATAATATTGATGATGATTTTAACCAGCTTCGAGTTCCCTCGCACTTCCTCCAACTTCATCATCAGGCCTATCTTGTGGTATTTGACCCAACTGCTAATCCTAAAAAGCCAACATAGCATATCATTATCTAAAACCAACTCCGAGTTCCCTCGAACTTCCTTCAAGTTCATCACCAGACCCATCTTGTGGTATTTGACCCAAATGCTAATCCTCAAAAGCCAACACAACATATCATTATCCTTAACCAACTCCAAGTTCCCTCGCACTTACTCCAAATTCATCATCAGGCCTATTTTGTGATATTTGACACATGCTCACCAAGAGGATCCTAAAAAGCCAACAGAACATATCATTATCTCAAACCAACTCCGAGTTCCCTCGCACTTACTCGAAGTTCATCATCAGGCCTATCTTGTGGTATTTGACCTAACTGCTAATCCTAAAAAGCCAACATAGCATATTATTATCTGAAGCCAAGCCAAGCTCAAGCCAATTCATCATCAAGTCCATCTTGTGGTACTGGACCTAACTGCTCACCAAGAGGATACTAAAAAGCCAATACAACGTACAACTATCTCAAGACCTCTCCGAGTTCCCTCGCATTTCCTCCAAGTTCATCATCAGGCCTATCTTGTGGTATTTGACCTAACTGCTCATCCTATAAAGTCATCGTAGGATATCATTGTCTCAAACCTACTCCGAGTTCCCTCGAACTTCGTCCAATTTCATCATCAGGCCTATCTTATGACACGGAACCCAACTGCATACCAAGATAATACTAAAAAGCCAACATAACATTTATCGATGTCAAATCAACTCCGAGTGCCCTCTTTGGTATATGACATTTAATATTTATAATTTATATAGTATTAAGTAGTGTTACTACTGGAGAAAAATAAAAAGTACAAATCAAAATATTTAGTTAATAAATAATTAGATTTGTGTTTTCACAATAATATATGTTAAATATTATTCTAACAATAAGTTTAGTGTCTCCCTGGCACAATTATTTGGAGTTTTCAAGAGATTTTTATCTATTTCTATATTGCATAAACAACCGCTTTTGATGACAAGGTCACATACCTAAAGACACCACATACCATAAGGTGAAAGTGCAAATAAAACATCATCATTTTACGTGTCCTCTATAGATACTTACCGTAAAATTTATTTTTTTTCATCGTTCTGTCGGTGGTATAAAAATATACATGTACATGCCACATTTAAGCTTTCTAGTTGATACTAAAGGTGCATGCAGACCAAAAGAGCATTCGCTGTTCTATCCCCCACTCTACGAAATCAACGAATCTCGTTTCGTGTAACGATCGAATTTCGTAGAGTTGGGGGTTAGAACAGCGAATGCTCTTTTGGCCTGCATGCACCTTAACGATCGCCGAGCTTAGCCACGGACGGACAAATAGACACACATACTGGAATATAAGGGACTGTGGGTTGAACTCCCAAATCTTTTTCTTATAATGAACAGACGGTCACCTTCATCATCATCATCACAGAGTTATTCACTTGTCGTTGGAGTATCTCCCAGCCCTCTCTTTCCCGTGCAAGATATGCATAACGTTTTCTTGTCGAGTTTTTTTGCCATGACAGTAAAGGAAAATACATTTCTTTTTCTTTATAATTGTTGAAATGGAAATACAATTTACTCTACTGTAGACTTACTAATTGAGCATAATTTAATCTAACAAGGTCGCAATTCTAACCTAACCTAACCGAAGCCACTTTGCCATAGCAGTGAATTACTGCTGACTTGCTGAGGTCGCAGTTGTATCCTAACCTAAACCACTTTGTCATAACAGTCAATCAGTCTAACGTACTTACATTGATATAGTACTTATAGTAGTGACTTACTAATAAGGTGGCAGTTCTAACCTAAGGCACTGGTCTCACCGCGAGCTATCGGTTAAAAAACACGAACAAAAGATACGCACTCCCGTGTAAATAAAAGATACACTCTCTTTTTAACCGACTTCAAAAAGGAGGAGGTTTACAATTCGTCGAAATCTTTTTTTTTTTAATGTATGTTCCCCGATTACTCAAAGACGCGTGGACCGATTTGAAAAATTCTTTTTTCGTTTGAATGGGTATACCTTCTAGTTGGTCGCATTGTCACCGAATCCAGATCTGATGATGGGATCCTGGAGAAATCGAGGGAACTCTTCAAATGTTGTAGGCACACATGACATTTTTCATTTATTTTCGAAGACTATTCAAATATTTGCGTCTAGTCATGAACTTTTACGTTGGTGATCTGATGATGGAAGGTACAACTCCTTAGCAATTAGGAGTTGGGGGATAATTCTTTAAGTATAACATATTTCGTGTATTTTGGAAGCTATTTGAGTATTTGCCTTTAGGTGGTCATCCTTTCATGTTGGTGAGCTGATGATAAAAGGTACAACTCCTTAGAGATTAGGAGTTGGGAGACAATTCCTTAAATATAACACAGTTCATGTATTTTGGAAGCTATTTGAGTATTTGCATTTAGGTGGTCATAGTCTCATGTTGGTGAGCTGATGACGAAAGGTATAACTCCTTAACTATTAGGAGTTGGAGGATAATTCTTTGAATATATCTATTTAAGTGTTTGCTTAGTAGTTATGACATGTTGGTTAGCGGTAAGTGATTCTTTAAATAATATAGGCATGCTAAGGCTGTTACCTATAATCTTTGAAATTATTCATACTTGCTGATGATACAATGTATATCTCCTTGATAATGGGATAATTCTTTGAATATAACAACTGTCATACATTTTCGAGATCTATTTAAGTGTTTGCTTAGTAGTTAAGACATGTTGGTTAGCGGTAAGTGATTCTTTAAATAATATAGGCATGCTAAGGCTGTTACCTATAATCTTTGAAATTATTCATACTTGCTGATGATACAATGTATATCTCCTTCATAATGGGATAATTCTTTGAATATTTAAGGTATCCAGTTCAGGTTTTCTGGCCTATTACAGTGCAGTACATTCTAATTATAAGTATTTAGAGCATACTAAATAACGATTTTACACTACTAAAAAGCAAAAAATTGGCTTGGCACCGACTTCTAAGAAATCTGTAGGGTACCTAGCCATAATATTTTATTTCAATGAATAAGGTAAAAGGTTTAAAGGTTTGTGTAGGAAATCGTAAGAAGTAGGAACTAAAATTATTTTTGACTTTTTAGTTTGGGCGAATTTTTGAAGGCGGTTTTATTTTTATTTTAAAATATTTTATATTTACACGGGAGTGCGTATCTTTTGTTCGTGTTTGTAGCCGATAGTTCATAGCTTAGTAGCTCGCGGTGAGACCGATGCCTTACCTAACCCACTTTGTCCTACCCAGTTCTAACCTAACCTAACGTACTTTGATACAGTAGTGACTTACTAATGAGATGGCAGTTCTAACCTAACCTAACGTACTTTGATATAGTAGTGACTTACTAATGAGATGGCAGTTCTAACCTAACCTAACCCACTTTGTCCTACCCAGTTCTAACGTAACCTAACGTACTTTGATATAGCAGTGACTTAATAATGAGATGGCAGTTCTAACCTAACCCACTTTGTCGTAGCAGTGAGTTCCTAATGAGATCGCAATTGTTCTAGTCTAACCTTACCCAGTTTGCCACAGCAATAATGAACGGTAGTCAAGATCGTTGTTCTAACCTAACCAACCAATCACCTCATCTTTTTCTTAACATTGTCTTATTACATATCGTTATAATAAGTATATGTACCAAACCCAATCTACCATAATAGATAATGCATTTCTGCCTAACGTAAAATATATGTATGTGAAGTACGTTTCGGAGAGTTGTATACACGGTGTTACGTCAGCATTCCGAAAGATTTTAATGCTGGATTCCTGACCATATTTAGAGTCTTTAATGTTATATAAAATTTCCTGGATTCGGCTTGGTTTCAGAGATAATCAACCTTTTTTCGAAATAAGTTTTTCGACGTAACTCGTCATTTAACTTCTTTTGAATTACAATGCTACCACAATGTGTTCTAATATTACCACACCTTTTGCCTGACAATCAAAAAATACGAATAGACTTGACGAAATAACCTGTACCTAAAAAAACAATTGAAATAAATAATTTAAACAAATTGTTGTTGTGATAAAAAGTACTGGAAATGTTAAAAAGTATTCAAATCGGCCTAAAAAAAAGAAAAAAAAAATTTTTTTTGGTGGAATTGACATAAGGTCTCATAATATTTTGTGTTTATTTTGATGTCTAGAATGCATAGTTAAAACCTTTGGCAGTGCTCGCGTAACACCGTGTATAATTATGTACCTATGCCAAAAATATGGACATCCAATTTCTGCGAAATAACACATGACCTAAATAATAATATGCCAAAATAGTTTCTGGCAAAGTAATATTCTAAATATTGTTTACAAAAATTGATTATGCCAAGTCTCTTATAACATAAGCGTTTCGAAAAAAAATGCCATGTAGAGGGAGCCCTAAACAGACAGAGAGACAGACAGACATACAAACAATGATTTTGAAACTTTACAAAATAAACACACCGTCAGGTGGGCATCAAGTCATGTGGTAATTCTTTATGTATGTCATAAGAAAAGTTATAGTAACTGTACATTGCAAGCACTGCACATCCCCCCGACAGCATTAAATATAATTGCTGTACCCACGATCACGCTGACTTAATACACTTATTTTAATTACTTTATTCGTTAACGTTTATACGTCCGTAGCAGATACTCTTCATGCGTTAGTTTACAGTAAATTATATCATAACCATAGATCAGTGATTTTATTTATCACATCCACCATCAAGAATGGGGCAAGTGTTGGGCTCGTACGGTAACTTAAACTCAGATCACATCATCAGTCTATAATTAGTCCACTGCTGGACAAAGGCCTCTCGTATTAGGTACCTAAGCATACGGACGCATTAGGAAGTAAATACCCATAATCGCTACGCAGGGCAAGCTGTTGCCCATCATCCAATATTCAATAAATAATGGTCAGTGACACTTCGAATCCCTTATTTGACTATTAGGGCACCCAAGGGAAGAGTTGGGGTGGTAACAAATGTATTTCTATTGCCGTCACCACACGGCCACTCAACTTATACTCATTACATACCATTTTACAAGAATCAGTTGTGAAATTCAGACGGATGCAAAATAATATTTTCTGAATCAGAGTTCGCTTATTATAATAAGAATTGTTTCCCAGCGGAAATACTCTAGATCTTTAAGTTCAATGGGTTCAAACAAGTTTTAATTTCTTAACACGCCATGTGGACAGCACAAAAAATATTTTAACTACCTACCTATTTGCAGAAAGTACATTTTAAAATAAATACACAAAACCTTGCCTATCAATAATTATGTTTACACATAGGTAAGTAGGTGACTATCAAATTTGCTCAGTGTATTTTACAGGGATCTGTTACGAATTGAAACGGTCACATGTACAAAAATCATGCATTCAAACAAAGAAAAACAGGTGGGCAGGCAAATCGACAGGCAAACTATAACTTTCAGCCAGGCTATGAACAGGCACAGAGACGAACAGACAAACAGATCTTCTGATTTCATTAACGTGGAGGTTTATTTAGTTTTTAGGTCATGAAGACTTCAAATTTGAGAATTTAGGTATTCAGTTTAAATCAACGTTTTCTTCCGTATGGACCAACAGACATACAAACTTACTAGGAAGTGATACGTTGTTTCCTGTAGTTGATTTTTATACGTATATAATAATTATGTATGTATTATGAATTAAAAAACGCACCAAGTGCGAGTCGGACTCCGTACCACTATCAATTTATCATAAAAAATACAGTTAAAACAACCTATCTCAAAAACTATAAGAGATACATCTTGTCTCTTTTTCGTTTATTAAATACGAGTATATGTATTTTACCATCTCTTTTACGCATTATGAATTATGAAGATAAGTGTTTGTCAACTATCAATAAATTGTAGGAAGAAAAGTGTCAACTATCAATAAATTGTAGAAGTATGGTGTGAAGTATTTATTTCGCTCATTTTGTTAGAGTATAACGTATCTTTACTTATATATCATTGGCGGTTCATACAACACAATCCTCACCAAATATCATTACTTCCGAGTATTCCATTTATTGTTTCCGAGTAAATTGGATGTGACAGACAGACACGGACAGAGACGGACATGACTTGACGAATATAAGGTTTTCGTTTTTTGCAATTTTGGCAACGGAACCCCAAAAACAGTTTGCTAAATTAGGAGACGGTTATGAATAAAGGGGTTATAATCTTCCAAATCACTACATAATATAAAACAAAGTCGCATTCTCTTGTCCCTATATCCCTATTGTATGCTTCAATCTTTACACCTACGCAACGGATTTCTATAGATATAGATAGAGTGATTTAAGAAGAGAAGGTTTTAGGTAGACTATAAAACTTAAAATTATTTGAATAAAATAGTCTGCAAGTATAAAACCTGATAGATTATCATTATAGGTCCATAAGAGATTGCCTAATCTAAAATCAAAATGCCATGTTCATACCTACGTAATGTACAGATTAATAAAATTAGGACTCCAACTATTCAATATGTATTTAAGTATTTGTATGTATCTATTCTATATATTACATATTTTGTAGTTTAGTTCTCACACAAGCCTTGATTGAGTTTATTGTTAATTATTTTTAGTGTTTCTTGTTATATCGGCAATATTTTAGGTAGGTACAATCAGCAGCAGATATTGCTTAACGAGTAGGGTGTTCACAATGATCTTAACACACTCTAATAGTCGTGCATAGTTTATTTTGAAAACTCTGCCCGCTTAGCAATATCTGCTGCTGATTGTACATCATCTGAGAAAATTTCAACTAATTATCCATTAGATACATATTGGTGATAGACAGACAGATGGACAGACAGTGAAGTATGAAGATGCCCAGGATCGCGCAAAGAGGAGGAAAGGTAGGTACGGACCCTGGCAAAAGCCGGGATAACGATAGGTAGAAACAGAAGAATAGCCTTCATAATAATATTACAGAAACGTGATTAAACTTAATGTTTGTACAAGTTATTTTCCAGTCATCCTTGTCGCACACGCATATTGGCGCGACTGGTGCGAGCAAGAGGGAAAGAATAGTAGTAGTAGTAGTAGTTGCATTTCGATGCAAGTGCAAAAAAAAAAATTTTTTCCACGAGGATGAAAGTCAATCACCCGAGTTAAAAAGAAGTTTTTACACGTGTATCGAACGACTTTTCTCATAACAAGTGCCTTAAAAAGAGAAATTAACGTACGAGAAGCGTGCGCAAAGTTTACTTCTCCGCACTAGTTAGGAAAAGTAAGTTACGCAGTCAATAAAGCTAGCTCATATCACAATAATATAGGAGGCGGGGACTTGACGCTAGGTAGGTCGACTTGTGGAGGAATGCCCCATGATATTAGTATAATAAATATATTGTTTGATAACAGCCTAAAACAAGCCATAATATTACCGCGAGTTTTTTTTTCATCGTTTGTTTTCAAATTGTTCCAGTAATATGGTTTCTAAACCAGAGCTACTTTACTTTTTATTTTAATTGCGAGAAATTAAAATATACTAATTATTCATAGGTACACAATAACACGATAATTTTAACTGTGACTCTGCTCGGTCTGAGACGCTCATTTTGAGAGGTTGCCGACAGTATGCAGCGCGCAGCGCCGTCTCACATGGTGATTGGTTGATTTGAAAAGGTAATGTCTTTGAGTGGACAGTTTGAATGAAATTATTTGAAAATATTACATACGTATACCAGTAATTGGAGTTCGAGGCCAACGAAACTACGACAGATGCGTTATTGTCAAATCTGTCAAAGTCTCTTATGTCATTGTCAAGTAAAGTTTTCAGGTTTCCTCAACCTTTTTGTTATTTAATTAATTTATTTAAAATAATTCCTAATAAAAACATTATATACCACTGTAGTGTTTTACGCGTTTCTGTTTAATGTGGCTGTCACAACTAGGATTTTCTTAAAAACACGTAAATACCTAAAAACTTTTCTTTTCTCTTAACTAACATTGATATGACAACATTTTCTTGTAAAGAACTTAAAATTACCAGTGAACACAAACGACAGCGTGCCATATTGATTAAGACAGTACATACTCGTATAACATTTCACCCAGTATATTTCATTTGAAATTTAATTTTTTGATGATGGGGTGTATAGCGAAGCTAAACATGGCTGAACCAAGTTATTATTTACCTCTGTAATGTTTTTACGCGTTTCTGTTTAATATGGTAGTCCCAACTAGGATTTTCTTAAAAACACGTAAATACCTAAAAACTTTTCTTTTCTCTTAACTAACATTGATATGACAACATTTTCTTGTAAATAATTTAAAATTACCAGTGAACACAAACGACAGCGTGTCATATTTATTAAGACAGTATTTATAAGATTTCACCCAGTATATTTCATTTGGAATTAAATTTTTTGATGATGGGGTATATAGCGAAGCTAAACATGGCTGAACCAAGTGGGTCACCTTGTTAACAACCTACAGAAGAAAACAAAACGTTAGATCTCTATGATAATTTAAATGGAGAACTATAGCACTGCCAAAGAAATTTGTAGGTCAAAGGAATTTTACGAATACGAAATGTGAACATAAAGCACGCTACAATGTATTATTCTGCAATTTTCTAAACGTATGCAGAAATAGGGTTTTAATTTATGTGTAGTTAAATTGCTGTACCAAATGTTATTAACACATGAGGTGATACCAGCGCAATACCAACTTTGTTACTAATAATTGCGGATAATTCCGTTTTTATTAAAATATCTTATATTTACGTGAAAATAAGTAAATAATATTGTTTCTATAAATTAAAGAATTAAAATTAACAATAAATAAGATATCTCAACGTCTGTTTTTAGAAAATAAGGATTTACTATTGTATGAACATTTCATTGTTGTGGCAATATTTTCGTAGATTCTTTGGCCTCGAACTCCAATTAGTGGTTTAGCTAAAACTTTAGTATTGCTTTGTAAGTCTAATGACAGTAAAGACTGTTGGAATATGTCAAGTGAAAAGTATATGGGTATTGTTATCTTTTACATATTATAGATTGACAAGTTACACACCTCTAACATACTGAATACTTTCGCTGTCCTGCAATATATGTGTACCTAGACATAGTTATTTAAGCTACAGTTAGTCTCTAATACGACGACATTAGGTTCATATGATATGAATTCCATAATGAATTATACAACTCTAAAAGTAGTAAACACTCACTGAGCATTAGTTGCACAAATAATTGGGGTTTGATTGGTGGAATCTGATGTTTCAGGCTCGTGAGTTTGGTCGGTCTTAATATCCCGCCAAGCTGCTATCCTCCTGAAATAGTCACATTGGTGAATTTAATTTATTATACCTCCCTATCTGTTTCTTTTTATTGAAATTAATAATAACTGACAAAGTTCGTGTCGCAATTGGCTATTGCCAATAATTATTCTATTGAATAAAGGTAATAATATGTATATCTACTACAGAATCATTTGAATTCGACAAAGATTAGCTGGCAAATGTAAAATGTGAGAGAGTCATAAATATAGAAGAAAAAATGTTCTAACTACTTTAAAAGCGGCTCGGGTATTCCGTTAGGTTAGTTGTACTTATTAAATAGGTGTTTTAACTATTACGCTTCAAATTTTAAATTTTCGCTACGGCGAGATACTTACTATGTGGTGCCATGGTGAAGGAGTAACCCCGCTTCTACTCGACGCTTTTTCTTTTCCCCCCAGAACAACGGTGTTTTCGGTACTCATTTTTTCACTCACCCATCGTTGTGGGCATGTTTATGATATCGATTTTATCGAAACAAACACTTTTGCCTTGACTTGTGGAACAAAATTGCAAAATGTTGACTCATAGATGACATTGACTTTGCTGTGACAAATGAACAAAATATTTTATGACCACTTACCAAAAAGTATTTTACGCGTCCATTTAAATTAAAGTCGTCAGCCTCGGTAGCCGAGTTAGTTGTGACCCTATCTATGAAGCTGGAGGTTCCGGGTTCGAATCCCAGTGAAAGCATTATTTTGTGTATTTTTTTTATCACAAATATTTGTTCCTTGATCGTGGCTATCTATGTGTTTAAGTATCTGTATGTAGTTACATGATATGTATCATCGCTTATTTCTTATTACCCACAACACAAGCCTTAATTTAAGCTTAAGATGTCCCGATATATTTATTTGTTTATTATTATTATTAATTTATAGCCACTTATTTTATTTATTACCTCTCAGATATTAATTAGTACCTATCATATTAATGTGCTCCTTTCTTCCAAACTGTTGTACAAGTTACGCTAAATGAGAATTAAAGTGAGCATCATAGTTAGATACAAAAGTAGCTACCTAACTACCTACTGGCTGTAATTCATAAAAAATACTGACCGATATATTGTATTTTGAGATCCGACCTGGCGAATCGAGGGATAAAATTTTACCGGATATTTTATTTGATAAAATAAAAACAATAACAACATACCTATTTTATGAATTACGCTTACTTTTAATAATCCATCTATTGACCGAATATATTACTAATTAGTGAGGTCATTTAACTAGCAGTTTTAAAGTGACATCTGTGATGGATATGGTTAAGCTTACCTTGTCATCTGCCTCCATGTCAGTTTTCATGGATAGTATTATTCACGCACATATACAAAGGCAAAGAGCGAAATTGTATCAATTTTCAAATTGATAATTCAGAAATACTATACCACTTTTTGGACTTTTTTTTACATACGCGCCATCTACGGGATACGTACAACTTACTATCAAGGTTCAAAATTACAAAAAGACTACTAATTAACAGAGTTAATGTCGACAAATTTGTATGAAAATCTCACAGGGACATCCACCTTAAGCTAAGTTTCATAGTTTTTGATTATAGCTAGTTCTGACAGAAATGTACCTAAATTTGTAGGGAGGGAACAGGGGAATACGTTTGTATTGTACGTTTTTAAAAAGGGAGCTCCCACTTCCTTTAACCTCCTGCCTACATAATGTCAAAATTTGCCAAATCAAATTTGAAAATTTGTCTATTGACATAGAGTAAAAAAATTGATAGAGGCTTGGTGTTGTTGTTTTATGACCATTTTTTACGCAACTCGACATCAAACGTGCCTATTTTGCGTAGTCCCAACGCTGCCCCAGTACTTGTTGGGGACTTCACATACACCCTTAAATTTCTTCGCATGTGTATGCAGGTTTCCTCAACGATGTTTTCCTTCACCGTTAGAGGATAGAGGCTTAAGGTCCTTTGTGTAGGGCACATTTGTAGGCAGAAGGTTAAAGCAGTTCAATGCCAATCTTCACTGCTTGAACACGATTTTAACATTTTTGCCACTTCTAGGTATTCCGCGCCAGACTTCGTCAGTTCCCGTCCCTTGTCAACTGCTGCACCATCGACTGGTTCAGCGAGTGGCCCAAATCGGCACTCGAGTCTGTTGCCAACCATTTCTTCCATAACATGCATGAGCTTCAGACCACTGAGGAAGTCATTGAATCTGTAGTTGTAAGTTGATATCTAGCTTGCAGATAGATATTAAGATGTTTCTTAGTAATTAAGTGCAAGTTAAAAATACTCTTCAACGAATATGGTATCCAGCGGACTCCTGCGACCTTCACCAGGTCATCGGTCCACCTTGTGGGGGGCCTACCCACGCTACGTCTTCCGGTACGTGGCCGCCACTCAAGAACCTTCCCGCCCCAACGGCCATCGGTTCTACGCGGGTGGCGCAGGACCGGTCATTGTGGCAATCTTTGGGGGAGGCCTATGTTCAGCAGTGGACGTCTTTCGGCTGATAAGATGATGATGAATATGGTATTATCTGAAAATAACGGACAAAATCTCTGACGTCATAAACCGCCTTAGTGACACAAACCTCAAGGTGCATTCAGACCAAACGAGCATTCGCTATTCTATCCCCCACTTTACGAAATCAACGAATTACGTTTTGTGTAACGAACGAATTTCGTAGAGTGGGGGATAGAATAGCGAATGCTCGTTTGGTCTGAATGCACCTTGACGCGCTGCTATATCCGATAATTGCAGCAGTGTTATTCACTAAGGAAACCGCCTTGCTGTCAGCGCTGTGTCAGCGCTGCGGCAGCGTCGAGCCTAAAAATGGTATTCACTAATGTATTTTTCTCAAACTTGCTACGGAATGTTGATGTTACTTACTTTAAATTAAGCCCGGAAATACTATGTATCCGGTGTCATATGCTAAGATGATATGTAAAGAGATTTCATGTATTTATTTCACACCTAGGACTGCAAACAAACTGTCTTTTGTTTTGAAACGTCAAATTGTGACACTAGGTCTTGACATTCAGCCACAGAAAAAAAAATAACCTAAGAACTAATGTCTATACCAACAGGTAAAAGGATACCTCAAACAGATTAAAAAAAAAGTTAGGCGCGAATGTTTTTTTTTAGGTATCCTGTCGTTTGGCCAAAAATTGTTTAACAAATTTACACTTGGCAACCAACTACTGGCAAAATTATGTTTCGGCAAATCCTTTTTTCGACAAAAACATCTTTGACAATTTATTATCTTAGCCAAATAATTAACAAATAAAATATCATTTTATAAGAGGTATTTTTGGCAAAAGAATATTTAACAACAAAGTAAACTAATAAATTTACCATTAGCCTAAAAATGTTTGGTAAAATGGGTTGGAGTATAGCAAAGTGGGTTTTTTTGTTGCAATCCAGTAAATTTTTCCCCAAAATCAAAAATGGCCGAGATATTCGACATCAAATTAAAAAAAAATTTACATAACATTCATCGTAATCTTGACCAAAATCTGCAGTGAGCGAGCGAAGCGAGCGAACAAAACCTTCCGGGGCAGATCCGACTCGGACAGGTTAGGTATTTCGAGGTTATTTTTTTTTATTGTAACCCAGAAAACATTTCCCCAAAATCGAAAATGGTCGAGATAGGTATTCGGTGAATGTACAAATATGTTAAACGTAGTTTTAGGTGATATGTAAAATATACAATTGATTTATTTATTAATTTATACATTGTTCTAATGTATTAATTGCTTACTGATTATTTGTCAATTGAGTTTTTGTAAAATGATACATTTGCGGAATAACATTTTTGCCACTTACTACATTGGTGAAACGTTTGTTGTAAAATAAATATTTGCTAACATTGTTTTGGTTAAACATTAGTGAACCTTTTTTTTAATGTCGTACGATACTGTACTATTGGTTTATTTACAAATCAAATAGTATGGTTCGGCGAATTCAGTTCGTTTTATTTCATGGCAAGTTTGAGAAAAGCACTATACAAATCTCGGCGAGAAACAGGGTTACAGGCCGCGTATTCCTATCTGGCCTCAGTTCCTTCGGCCAGATATATCTACTTGGCCTGTAACCCTTCGTTTCCCGTCCTCTATAGTAATGTACTATTTAACGACACTCGTGCTCGGCGACGAATGTGGCGTGAGCTGGAACTACACTGCGTCGAGAGTTTGACGTTTAATGTACGAACTTCGTATTCTCTAACGAAAAACAGCGACGAACTCGCTCACAACCTCGCTCACAGAACAAAACTTCTAGGAATTTAGACAAGGCTGTCGTCGAAATTCGTTAATTTCGTAGAGAAGGGGATAGAATGAGCATTCGGTCGTTTGGTGTAAATCCACCTTTATGCATTTTTAAATGACTACTTAAATATAGATATCCAGTGTCAGCAAAAATGCCAATATTAAACACACAATACTGCTTTCACTTTGCTTTTCAATTTGCTCCTGAAATTTCGATAGGCCCCTTGCCGACCATGAAAATATGTCTAAATTATGTACCTATGCTAGGAGTCTCTCTGCGTGACCGGATTAAAAATGAGACCATCCGCAGCAGAACCAAAGTAACCGAAATAGCTCTCCGAATCGCTAAACTAAAGTGGCAGTGGGCGGGGCACATTGCGCGTAGAACCGATGGCCGTTGGGGCGGGAAGGTTCTTGAGTGGCGGGTACCGGAACGCGTAGCGTGGGTAGGCCCCCCACAAGGTGGACTGATGACCTGGTGAAGGTCGCAGGTGAGGCCTATGTTCAGCAGTGGACGTCTTTCGGCTGATATGATGATGATGATGGTGATATATTACTTTTCTTTATCAGTCTGTCTGCTGCTTCGTCCATCAAAGCGTCGTAAATGCCAGTACAAAATTCCTAGCCCAACTGAATCGACTCAACTATGTCACTCCCATGTCCTACATGGAAATGTTGGGCTGCTATGCAGAAATGTTTAAGAAAAAGCAGCGGGGTATCTTGAAGGAGTCAAATGCTCTTAAGACAGGTAATAAGCTGCGGTTTCACTACATACTCGTAGTATAAAATAAAGTCACTTTTTCTGTCCCTATGTCCCTTTGTACGCTTAAATCTTTAAAACTACGCAACGGTTTATGACGAGATTTTTTTTTAATAGGTAGAGTTATTCAAGAGGAAGGTTTTTATGTAGGTATAGTACCCGTGCGAAGCCGGGGCGGGTCGCTAGTATTATACACCGTGATCGATCTCAAATAACCCGAAAGATTGTAACCACGCATTTTTGATGTAAAAACAAACAAAAAATATTAAATGACTTTTGTAATTTTTGGCGAAAAAAAAATTTTTTTTTTTTAATTTTTTTTAGACATAGGACATAGACATAGAAAATCTTTATTAAGGTATCACAAAAATAAACTATATATATACATTGCATCCTTAAATTTATATTAGGTACCTACATTGCATTCTTAAATCTATATTACATTGCATCCTTAAATTTATATTTAAGTACTAATGCCATACTATAGTGTGATACCAAAATAGGGGCTGAACTCAGCAAATGTTGCAACCGGTAGACTACAACGCTGGTTTTCAGTCAGACCCTTATTAATTGATACAAACTTTACTCAGCGCGTGTCGGAACGGAACACCTTGCCCTTCTAGTACACAGTTACTATAAATCAAACCCATCCTAATGGTAGTTCCAATAAGTGTAAGATATTTTGAGAATGAAGATATACATCGTGTGTGCCTATTATTATATGTGAGAGTGTGAGTGAGTGTGTGTGTGTGTGTGTATATATGAGAGATATGTAGAATATTATATGAGATTATCTACTAAATAAGGAATTATATAAGGAACTAAATAAGGAATTATTTTCAATTGTTATTTAATTTTTGAATGTATTTTAACATAAAAAGTAAAAGTTATTCATGAAACTAGCACTTACAATGATTGTTAAGGTTTTTTTTTACAAAAACCTCATTTTTAAAAGGTTTTATTTCTCACTTTTCGACATCTATTAATGAGGTTAGTGCGACTATTCTCCATAATGACACCAACGCCGTTAAAAAGACCTTTTGTACTGAGTTACAATTAGAAAATATGTTTTTTTTAATTGGTAATAACTCTGAAACTAGGCGATATCCAGAAAAGTTTATACGACATTATAGTTTCTAAATGTGGTCAGGAACACGCTGTTAAAATCTTTCGGGTTATTAGAAATCACGGTGTATAAAAACTAACACATTATCCCTTTCCGACCGGTTTGATATAATCCTGCAAATTACTTTGCAAAAATCCTGTCACCAAGAAAATTGTATTTTCGAGCTCAAACCTATACCGATCGAATCTGCAGACACTAGCCGACACGTAAAAGTAGCAAATACCATAAGGCGGCCGCATCAGTCAGTCGCAAGACAGCGTTGAAGATGGCTATGTATTTTGGTGGGAGTAGTAGCACATGTAAGTTCGTAATTTCGTATATTTGCGGTGACAAACATTCTATTTATTGAGTGATACTTACTCTTAAATAGTTAAACGTTTTTATTTAGCACAAATTAGAATAAAATTAAGTGATTTCGTGTAAACAATATGCCCGTAAATAATAAGTGCACAAAATTGTAGGTTCGGACGGAGCTCGTCATAAATATTTGCACGGATATGCATAATCGGTCTTTGCGCATAAAATGAAACCAAGAAAGATAGTCATATGTTTTGAAGAATTGGTTACATATTTCGTCTAATTCGTTAGGTATATATTTCATCGTATTTTAATTAGCGTATCCAAGGAACTGGGTTAATAATATCTTGTATTTTCATCTTGGTTAGGCACTCCATAGTTGTCCATACCTAATATCTCTCGAATTGCTTTGGCCTTGCTATTATGAATGTTGCTCTTTTGAACTCTTCTTAAGTTTTGCTTATTCGTGGATGAATGAAGAAAACACATTGTAGAAGGACGTCCAATCTTGATAGTTTCCGGTAAACTTTACTATGTCTATCTTCGAAAGCTTCACATCATCACTAAAGCTAGGTGTGAGATTACTGCTAATTCTGCTTGTGCACGACGTAGTACTTTCTAGCATTCGCTTTTTAAGTATTTAACCACAAACATTTTCTTGTTTGGCTATTAAAACCCGTTAATTTCGTTCACATCTTTAAATCTATTGCTGAATTACTGTGGAAAACTCAATGTGTAGTAAATATGGGTTTTTTTCTTGTGTGAATATGTATAATGTAATGTAATTTACATTTTCTTCGTTTTTCCCAGTCGGTAAAAGTATATTATTGCAAATAGTACTGGTTATTACACGTCGACTCCAAAGAATCGTCGCTTTAATCCATTCATCATATTATTATTAGCATTGATAATATATTTTTATCTTCTAGAAATCATGAAGTGAAAATTTTGATTTTTATTTTCTTATTTACCGCCTAAAAGTAGCTTACACATTTAAAACTCATTTATTTACGTTTGACATCCATCGTTGGGTCACCAATTTACATAGGTGTGCGAAAATTCAACTCAATCTGCCCAGTAGTAGTGTCGGAGTAAATCGGTTGTAACAGACGGACAGATTGTCACGCCAGTGATCCTATGAGTGCTCCGTTTTTTTTCTTCTTGTGGTACGGAACCCTAAAAATATAAGATCGCTTATAATAGGAAGTTTTTTCATTAAATAATGTGTTTTATTTATGTTTTTATGCATGTCCATACTAATTTGCAAGATCTTGCATTTACGTATAGATCCTGAACGTCACTTTCGTGCATGCGATTTTTTTAATGATAATAGGCAATTCGATTTTTTTAATTATTTTTTACAAGTATACGAAGATAATTTAAAACGATCTACATACATTTTTCACAAGATTTTAGAAAATGTTTGTCTCGGTCGTAAAGGGTTATAATAATATTGGTAGTACATTACTAAAGAGGCCGGGACGAAATAGGTTGCTAACATTACAAGCGAAACGAGGCCGCATTGGTCGGCCGCGGGCCACCTTATTTCCCGCTGAGGCTTTTCTCAAATATACGAGTAGTACAATAAAAAAAATAATCATAAAAAAACGGTTTCAAGAGCTGTATCTTCTAAGCCGTAGGTCGTAGCTCAAAAATAGACAGATTTTTTGTTCTCGTGTGTAATCTCGCAACTAGGCATTTAGAATGATATACAGGGTGGAAAAAGATTTTGGGTCAGTGAGGGCAGCTAACAGATCCGGTGTAGCTACGCGAAAATGGTCTTAGGAGACCTTCCCGTGATTTCTAATTAAAGAAGATTGGTGTTTTCAGATTTTGGAAAAAGTATACAGGGTGCGAGAAAATGGTCATTTTTGACAAACTCTTTTTTTGATGCCAATCGATCCTGTTTCTGTTCAGGATCAAAAGCTTGTACGGGACCAAAAAAATTTTTTCGGCTAGAAAAGCCACAAATCGAGATTTAATATTCTCATACAAATTGTATGAAAATTAAAAATTATTTTATTCACGGTTAATTTTTTTTATGCCAATCGATTCCATTCTTATCCAGTACCAATAGTTTCCTAGAGGTGAACATACGGCAACGTAAAAAAAAACAATAATTTAAAAAACTGTCTTCATACATTTACTATGGGAAAAAATTTAAACTTTAATTACATTATCTGTCACGCTAATTAATGTTGCTAATGTTTTCATACAGTATTATTGTCATTTAGCATAGGACAACTAATTGTCGTGACAGATAACGTAATTAAGGTTTCACTTTTTTTCCATAGTAAATGTATGAAAACAGTTTTTTTGAAAATTTCGCATTTTTGTACATTGCCATAAGTTGACCCGTATGGAACAATTGGTACTGGATAGGAATGAAATCGATTGGCATAAAAAAATTAACCGTGAATAAAATAATTTTTAATTTTCATACAATTTGTATGAGAATTTTAAATCTCGATTTGTGGCTTTTCTGCCCGAAAATTTTTTTTTGGTCCCATACAAGCTTTTGATCCTGAACAGAAACAGGATCGATTGGCATAAAAAAAAAAGTTTGTCAAAAATTACCATTTTCTCGCACCCTGTATGTTTTTTTCAAAATCTGTAAACGCCATTCTTCATCAATTTAAAATCGAGGGAAGGTCTTTTAAGACCATTTTCGCGTAGCAACACGGGATCTGGTAGCTGCCCTCACTGACCCAAAATCTTTTTCCACCCTGTATATGATAAAAAAATCAGCATCTAAATGCACCAAAAAGCAAGACCAGCCGGATTTCCAATTTAGCGCGCGTGTGGACTCTGTTTAGTTTGTATTTATGACTTAATGACATTACCTATTCCTTTGCTACAATTTATGTAGAATGGAAATTAAAAAAAGAGGTCTTTTGCTACCTAGGCCTGCAAGAGTTGTATGAGATTCCATTTACGACATCTTCTCCCAGTTTTACCTGAAACGTCACACTTTGGAGTATATTACTTATAAGCAGGGCTCGGAGGTTTCATCGCACGGTAAGACTAATAGCAAAATAATCTAAATTCTTCTTCATACTCATACTCACTAATTTTCTTAGTCCCGTAACACTTTTATTCCTTATGCAGGCTAACAGATCAAAAATATTAATCGAAAATACATCTTACTTAACCCTCTGCGACTGACGTTACGTCTATCAGACACCCGTATTTTGCAATGACGCCATTACGACGTTGATAACAAGATTCAATAATTTCACGTCACGTGACCACGTCAGTGGCAGAGGGTTAAAGTAATTAAAATTAATTTCTATTGCTTTAAATCGATGGCCCCTGATGTGTCTTACCACCACGGCCTATAATAACCAGATGGGGGACGTGACTGAGAGCTGCATTTTATTATGCATTATGCAAAAATTACAAATATTATTTCGTCATTGAACAGTAGAGATGCCGTCACAATTTTAAAAGCCCAAACTGTACTATTAAAAACGAGCAGATGTGCAAAACGAGCTAAGTTATATAAAAGAAAACTTAACTACAAAATTGCAGTGTACTACTATACATATAGCAAAGTTTTCAAATATTAGAGAAATCAAGACCATTTTTAACAATTTTCGGCCCTGAAACAGTTAAAAATAAATTGGAAAGTGTACTCAATAAAAACCCGGACTTCATCAACTTAAGGCACATGCAAGTACTGAACAATTTGAGCGAGTTCTAGAATATGCTACGCTAATTTCCGTTGACGTAGAATGATCTTTTTCAAGTCACCACTTGTGATTTTCAGCCAATATAGAACCAGTTTCACCCCAGAAAATATGAAAAAAGTTGCCATTATTTACTCGTTTTACAATTGTTATTTTGAAATGGACATTACACATGCCGTACCTTGTCAAGATTTTGAGGCACTCATTCCGGTATCTACAAGCTCTATGGATATTGGAAACTAGGATTTATGCGTCGTTGGACTAAAAGTAAATATGGCGATGTATAAAAATGTCTACATATAAAATAAAATTGGTCCGAGTGTTAGAAAGCCAATACTTTAGAATGCTTAAGTCTTATCAAGTCGGAATATAAAAATGACTACTATCAAATTATAAAAATGTTTATGTCTTATCAAGTCGAAATATAAAAATGACTACTTTCGAAGTGTACAAATGTCTAAGTCTAATCAAGTCTGAATATAAAAATGACTACTTTCTTTACTATAGGTCCAGGATTATAATAATACATATACAGATCAAATTCATCACCACCAACAATCATATACAGGTGGACATTTTTATACTTCGTCAAAATTATATACGCCCGAACTTATGCAAGTGGACATTTTTATACATTGCCATATTTACTTTTAGTCTAGTGTCGCAACATGTTTATATTTGGTCTAATATACAGGTGAACATTTTTATACTTCGTCAAAATTATATACGCCCGAATTTAAGCAAGTGGACATTTTTATATATCGCCATATTTACTTTTAGTCCAACGACGCATAAATCGAAACTAGGTGCACATTACGAAAATAATGTTTTATTTTCTTTACGTAAAATATAATTTATTTCTTTTCAAATGATTTATTTTATTTGTAGTTTAATTTCGTTCTTAATTAAATGAATTAGTATGAGTATGAAGTGAGATAATAATTGAATTTTAACATGGAAATTATTATTTATCATACACCACCGCTATAAAGGCATTTAAAATTAAATTTAATAAATGAGTATGAGTATGAATAAAATTTTAGATTTATGGCGAATGTCGACTCCATAGCTATTAGTCTTACCGTACGATGAAACCTCCTAGCCCTGCTTATAAGGAACATAACACCAGTATTTCATTGCATGTTCGAGCAGATCAATCAAAATTTAGGTAACTTTGACGGCTATTTCATAAAGTCAATTTGTAAAGGGGCAGATTTGCTACTATGCATTCGAAAGGTTAAAACCATGTCGCTCTTTATTAGTGATCGTTATCAACTTGTACTTTTCGTGGCAAAGGGTATGACACACCATATCCATACATTGTATGGATGACAGAAAAGAAAGGCATGCAATTCACTATTAAATTTTGTACTATTACTATAAAATAAATGCACACCGATTTAGATTTACATCTCTAAAAGAAATATTTACATCCAATCAAGCCAATTACATGATTTTGAAATCAAAGTCGGTATATTACATATTTTTTTTAGTACAGATGGTGTACTTTTTAGGCTCTAGTGCGAGAAGTGGGTCATTTTACGTCAGGTCCAAAACTTCGGAGGGCTATCTGTACTAAAAACGTCGTACGAGACACGTGCAAAAACGAAATTCGTAACTCGTGTCGATTTAAAACACTCCCTATCGGTCGTGTTTTAAAACATCGCCACTCTTTTCGAATTTCATGTTTTTCGCACTTATGTCGTAATGTACTATTAAAGTTCAGATGATTTTAATTAAAAATGCGTAGAATATTTCAAAGTAAATTATATTTCTGGGACTACTACTATGTTATCATTATAAAATGTATTTTTGTTAATTGACGGGAATTACTGACAGTCCAATCTATTCAATAAATATTTATCGTTTAATTAGTGTAATTTGAATAAAATAAAATAAATAGGGTAAATGCTAGTAACAGGCCACCCTCCAGTAACTGGCCACCTTATATAAAAATTTCAATTACTATATTTGACCCAAGAAAACAAACTTACGGGGTAAGCTAAATAAAAATGTTTAAAAATGAACTCTGTGTGTTTATAATTAGAATTCATTTTGGAAGAGGGAGAGGGATTGACATTGACATGACACATCGTTATAACATGAATTCTAACTATAAGCACATAGAGTTTTTTTATTTTTATTTTGAAAACTACAATTTATATACATAGAATAAATCTAACTAATCTACTTAACCTAACATAGAGCTAAGATTCGCCGTTGTGGCATTGTACCGATGATGCTGGCGGCATTTCCTCGCTGTATCGCAATGCTGATGCGTTGTGCGAGGAAGTCGCCAGCTCTTCGTGTTTAGGTAGGTATGTCGACCAGACGTTTCGCGATCTCAGCAAACAATTTGCGTGCGCTGGGGCCTCATGAACCTAAAGTTACTACGCCAAACGGTACAAAATCGAACTCTTGGCCGCGGCCCTTATATTTATTACGTCTTATAGATTCGGCATTTTCATTTTTATATAAGGTGTCCAGTTACTGAAGAGTGGCCAGTTACTAGCAATTTACCCTAAGTGTAGGTAGGTAATAAAATAGGAACATAATTTATATAGATGTAAATATTTATTCTTGTCTGACGGTCAACAAGTTGTAAAGATGACCCTTGATGGCCAATAGGTACAATAACATATCTCGAATTCTGGCTATATTATTGTGGGCATCCCAGGGTTCGGCAACTGGATTTGTTTTTATTATTTGTGAATGACCTTTCGACTGCAATCACTGGGGTTGTTCCTGTGTCGTTGTCAGCCCGAAAACCCACGTTGAACTTGCTGTGAGACCCATGAGGCTTGCAACCAACTGCAGGAACGGGTTTCATCAAACGGCCTGTTGTTTGATGTAGTCAAGTGTAACTTAATGCTTTCCTCGGATTAGCGTTGAAAATGTCGGAAAAAAACAAAATGTTTTTTTCGGGAATGTATGAAAACTTCGTTTTTTTCAGTTTTTATCGGATTTTTTCAGAAACAATCAATGTCACTCCTTGCCATCTGTTTCAATTGACTTTTCCTCAGTGACATCGCGTTCTCCTGGTATAAGTGAAAATTAGACCTAATTTACATTGGTTTAGAGTTGAAAATTAAAGTGGAAAATTTCATTGTTTTTTTTCGGAAAAAACCGGGAAAAAAACGAGCTGTTTGGAAAGAAACAGGATTTAATCCGGAAATTTTCAACGCTACCTCGGATCGCAGTGCTACTATAACCTCTTGTAATGCAAACGGTCCTAAGACTATGTAATGAGACACGCAATGTTGTTACTGCTATGCCTGTAAAATGTATCGAAAAAGGGTAACGGTGTAAATAAGAATTCAGGAACATTCTACTATGAGGTGTTCTTGAAACAAATAAAATATGATTGGGTTGTGAAAAACAACCGTGAAATATAAATGAATAAAAGAGCTTTCGTACGCGCAAATATCGAATTCGTTTATGTACACAGGTCTAAATAAGCTCAACCAGACAGAAGTGGAAGTAAAACAGCTCCAAATAGAGCTAGCAGAATTGAAGCCTCTGATGGAGAAGGCAGCCGAGGAGACCAGGAAAGTCATCGAGCGAATTGCTGTGGACACTGTGAGCGTTATTAAGTCTAACGCCGCGGCCACGACATCGGTCTAAGGCGACCGGCTTAGCGGAAAATGTATGGTGCTGGATCTCGTACCCATATCCTCCATTTCTCCAACTCATGGATTCGCTCGCCGCTGGTCGCCTTAGATCAATGTTGTGGCTGGGCCGTAAGGCCAGAGTAGATGCTTAAGCGGGCGTGCGTGTGGTGGATCGTGGCGTGATGTTAAATAAATGCAAGCGTATGCGCGTGGTCTTGCCTTTACCGCATCATCATCACCAAAATCATTTTCTCTCTCGCCATGCCCATGGCAAATCTTCCTTCAACAGCCTCTCAATACCGTCCCCAAATGACTGTGCAACGACCGTCCCACCCTTGTGGGATGCGACTCGGCCACAGCTGCAGTACGCGGACGCGCCACTCGACTCTCGCTACTCATGCCTTATGCCGCGGCCACGACATTGGTCTAAGGCGACCGGCTTAGCGGAAAACCATACGTGCGAGAGGAAGTACCGATATCGGCATCCCGCTTCAATTCGTGGATTCGCTCGCCGCTGGTCGCCTTAGAATCCTTAGACCAATGTCGTAGCCGGGCCTTTACACTAAGGCCGCTCCCCACTGACAAGCGATACCGGTGTGTTTATTATAAGCTGGTACAGATGAAATGCAAAATCATTTTGTTTCGGCTTTCCCAAATTATCTTTCTGTCTGTCTGTCTAGCAATATGAATTCGGGCGTTTCCGTGAAAAGCCGAAGGAAGGAGATTTTGCACTACTAGCTTGTAATACAAGTGAAACTCTCTTTTTTGCCATTAATTAGATAAGGGCTTGTATTACTAGGTACAAGCTTTAGAGAAACCTGACCTCTAGTTGTTTTGTTCTTTTTGTTAGAAATAGGATTGAATACAAATGATTGTTTATAGGCTATAGCAGAAGAAGCACGCATAAAAGTGGAAAAAGAGCAAGCAGTTGCAGAAAAGATGGCCGCGGAAACAACGGCTATGGCTGAAGACGCTCAAAAAGATTTAGGTACTCTCTTACAGTTTGGAAAACTATATTATTTTCTCCGGTTACAGCGATAGTTATTCCTACAACTACAAAAACGAATTATAGTATTAATTACATCCTGACGTTTTAGACCATGTAGGTATGTACAAACAGCAACACAGCTAGGTATACACTTCAGAAATTGGAAATATTGCATGAAAGAGAATCACATGTCAGTTACATAGGAATGTTGAGCCACTTGGCAAAGGATGCAATTTGGTCGTGTAATATTATGGGTTCGGTATTTTTCGTTAGTAGGCACGATCGCGACATTTCCGATGGTCCCCGATGATATGTCATCTTTGTTGCGTCAAAATTTGAGTATTTGAAAACTAGTTGACATAATTATAAAGATTCCTTCGTCTACGAAAATTAAGAATTAGCTATCGGCCATTATTAGGCGCTGGATGTCGTTGTTCCTAGTGGAAACTGGATAACGACAGTTCTTCATAGATTTGTCTGAATTTCATACTTTTTTTTATATGGTTTTTTTCAGACTCTGAAACCGTTTAGTAATTTATTAATGTTTTTACGAGGTCAACAAGAATTTATTCATTAATGAAACAAAAAAAAAACCATATAAAAAAAAGTATGTTTTCTTCAAATCGGATGCCATGATTTCATCATCATCATCATCAGCCTATGATAGTCCACTGTTGGACGTAGGCATCTCCTATTAACTACGCGTATAGACGCATTAGGAGGTAAATACCCATAATCGCCACGCTGGGCAAGCGGATTGGCGATCGCAGTAATGTGTCCACTGTGATGACGCTGCTGCCCATATCAATCTTTGATCAAATAATGGTCAGTGACACTTCAATCCCTTAGTCGACTCTTACGACACCCGCAGGAGGAGTTGGGGTGGTGACAAATTGTATTCTTATTGCCGTCACCACACGGCTTGCCATGATTTATCTAACATTAATAGGCGAGGTATTTTTTCAAGTCAAGATATTTTTACAAATAGCCATGTTATCGGGCAATTTTAAATTATTTTTTCCATTGACAGAGACAAATGCTATTGCTGTCTTTATTATCATTCGTCACATCTCTTAGTTGACGTTAGTTGAATACTTATGTAACCTTTGTGGAAATAAGGTAGATAGACGTTGGCCAGTCTACCTTTATAGGACAGTCGACCTTTAATCTGTCAGTAGCCATACAAATGTTTAATAGAGACTTTATAGTTTCTGGCTGAAATTCTAACTTTGAAAAAATATCTGACAGTGACAGCCATTGAAAAGAAAATGAACGAAAATTTCTACATAGCAGCTTAGCAGTCAAATTACCGGCTCTGAAGTTAGATTGACGTCTCGAGGACTAAAGCGGATGTTATATATAACGTAACTATAGTAACGTCAGCTTCCGGAAAATCAATCATCAATCATTGGTTAAACGTTTTTGTTATTACGTAACCATGGTAATGTCACCTTCTGAAGAAACCGCGAGCGATCATTGGTTAACCGTAGCAAGGCCCGCTCCATTGGTCAGCAGAGTTCGGCAGAAGTCGTGATACCAGTCTCATATGATTTCGGAACCCGATTTGTATTATTCGACCAAGTTGCGTCAATCTAAACCACTAATTGGAGTTCGAGGCCAAAGAATCTACGGAAATATTGCCACAACAATGAAATGTTCTTACAATAGTAAATAATTATTTTCTAAAAACAGACGTTGAGATATCTTATTTGTTGGTAATTTTAATTCTTTAATTTATAGAAACAATATTATTTACTTATTTTCACGTAAATATGAGATATTTTAATAAAAACTTAATTATCCGCAATTATTAGTAACAAAGTTGGTATTGCGCTGGTATCACCTCAGGTGTTAATAACATTTGGGACAGCAATTTAACTACACATAAATTAAAACCCTATTTCAGCATACGTTTAGAAAATTGCAGTAGAATAATATATTGTAGCGTGCTTTATGTTCACATTTCGTATTCGTAAAATTCCTTTGACCTACAAACTTCTTTGGCAGTGCTATAGTTCTCCATTTAAATTATCATACAGATCTGACGTTTTGTTTTCTTCCGTAGTTTGTTAACAAGGTGACCCACTTGGTTCAGCCATGTTTAGCTTCGCTATATACCCCATCATCAAAAAATGAAATTCCAAATGAAATATACTGGGTGAAATGTTATAAAACACAATGATACAAAATCATATTTTCTGGATCTACTCATGATTACAGCCAAATTTTACTATGGGACCAGCTCTGAAAAAGTTACCACTCAGGAGGATAAGTGATGAAGAAGACAAATAAAAAATAAAATACAAAAAATGCTTTCATTTTACATTTCCAAATTTCTTTCCCATAGTTTTAACCCGTAATAAGGCAGGGGGCTTAGTAATTTAACCATACCTACCGTCTTAATAATATGGCACGCTGTCGTTTGTGATCACTGGTAATTCAACTTCTTTTTAAAATAGGCTTTGAAACGTTGGCTCTTATCATTTTAAGTTCTTTACAAGAAAATTTTGTCATTTCTATGTTAGTTAAGAGAAATGACAAGTTTTTAGGTATTTACGTGTTTTTAAGAAAATCCTAGTAGTGACAGCCATATTAAACAAAAAGGCGTACAAACATTACGGAGGTATATAATGTTTTTATTAGGAATTGTTTTAAATAAATAAATTAAATAACAAAAAGGTTGTGGAAACCTGAAAACTTTATTTGACAATGACATAAATGACTTTGAAAGATTTGACAATAACGCATCTGTCGTAGTTTCGTTGGCCTCGAATTCCAATTAATGGTATACATTCCCGTGTATTATTTAATTTGAAGTTGACATAATATAAATATATTTATCTCTTTCATTTTCTCTCTGCTCTGTCTTTAATGGTCAGTTAGGAGTGTTGCTGTTTGTACATTAATTAATAGACGCGATATTTAAAACATGGTGTACCTACTCACATAACTGCGATCGCTTGCACAGCGCGGTGATAACGATAAAAAGACACCCTACTGGGGAGGTAGATAGCAGTGACGACTATACTAAGAATTATGATATTAATGGTGACAAGTAGTATCGACCGAGACCCATATTTTAGTCTCGGTCGAGACCGAGACCGAGACTTGGTAAACCAGTAATTGGAGTTCGAGGCCAACGAAACTATGACAGATGTGTTATTGCCAAATCTGTCAAAGTCTCTTATGTCATTGTCAAATCAAGTTTTCAGGTTTCCATAACCTTTTTGTTATTTAATTTATTTATTTAAAATAATTCCTAATAAAAATATTATATACCTCCGTAATGTTTGTACGCCTTTTTGTTTAATATGGCTGTCACAACTAGGATTTTCTTAAAAATACGTAAATATCTAAAAACTTTTCTTTTCTCTTAACTTACATAGAAATGACAAAATTTTCTTGTAAAGAACTTAAAATGATAAGAGCCAACGTTTCAAACCCTATTTTAAATAGAAGTTGAATTACCAGTGAACACAAAACGACAGCGTGCCATATTTATTAAGACAGTAGGTATGGTTAAATTACTAAGCCCCCTGCCTTATTACGGCTTAAAACTATGGGAAACAAATTTGGAAATGTAAAATGAAAGCATTTTTTAGGGTTCCGTCGCTGAAATGGCAAAAACGGATACCCTTATAGATTCGTCATGTACATCTGTCCGTCTGTCACAGCCGATTTACTCGGAAACTATATGCTACAGTACCGAAATTTGGTAAGGATATGTGTTGTATGAACCGCTACAGGATTATGATACTAAATTGTAAAAAAACCATTGGGGTGGGGGCCCTCCATACATGTAACTGAGGGATGGAATTTTTTTTTAGTTGTATATAAGCGTGTGGGGTATAATAGAAAGGTATTTGAAAATGATATGAAAGTTTATAAATCTTATTTTTATTTAAGCAAATCGTTTTCGAGATATCATCTCTCAAAGTGTGAAAAATGTCCCCCCCCCCCTCTATTTTTTAAACTATGCGATATAAAATTCTAAAAAAATATATGTTATGCACATTAATAAGCTCTATCAAAGATTTTTGGTTTGATTAAATTATCTCATATAGTTTTTGAGGTAGGTTGATTTAACTGTTTTTTTTAAATAATAAACTGATAATGGTACGGAACCCTTCGCGCGCGAGTCCGACTCGCACTTGGCCGGTTTTTTGTATTTTATTTGTCTTCTTCATCACTAGACCCCGGTATCGGTGGTGCAAAATGGTAGCTGTCAAGTTCTTAGGGATGGGGTAAAAATATTTGTGATGTCGATAATTAAAGTTACATATCGATAATTTTTCTTTACCATAATAATAAGCTAAGACTTTAATTAAACGCACCTATTTATGATATAAACTAGGACTATATAATTACAAAATCAACAAAATATTTATTTAATGTTATGTAACATCGCCATACTTTTTATTGGGGCAATTATCGATGAACCTTCTGAAGTTTGGGTTTTCGAATTTGGTCCAAAGTATGTTACAACTGACGAAAAAATTAAGCAGATCTCGGTTACAGTTTAATTGGTTTTAATTTTTTTTCTTTTATATGAGTGTTTTCATACAAGATTGAGTTGCAATGCAAGATATGCAAGATTACAAATATTGGAATGGAATATCCTTTATTAAATAATCAATATTAGTAGAACATACGTTGTTGATTTTCTCTTGATGGCAATTCGACTCCATGTGCTTTTTTATATTCCAACATCTGGAAATGATGTGTATTCTGCAAATTGTATATTAAATGTTTTTCATTCATTTTTGAAGTTCAGGGTGTTCACCAAGAAGTGACTCCACTTTCTATTGTATAAAATATTTTAGGCGAATAGACTCGTAAACACGGGTAAATAATCGAAGACATCGTTGTAAGATGACTTTGATTATATATTGTTTTTATTCAATGTTGTGCAACTCGAAACATAATAAATGTAATAGCGACCAGAGATTTGTATTGTAATAGTAATGATTTATATATTAAATATTAATTATTATCATAGATTCCAAAAAAGGGATACAAATAAATGGTCCTTGTACATAAAATAAATAATTGTACAAAATCTCGAGTATTTAATGTTAATTATTATCATAGATCCCGGAAAAAGGTATATAAATAAATGGTCCTTGTACAGTAGGGTTCAAAATTGCATGAACGGTTTATGAATGAATTCATTCATAAATTGTCCATGCAATCCTGAACGCCACTGTACATTAAAAAAATAATTGTACAATCGAGTATCGATATCGACATCACAAAATGTGTTTACCTATCCCTAAGTAAGAACTTGACAGCTATCATTTTGCACCTCCGATACCGGGGTCTATTCATCACTTATCCTCATGAGTGGTAACTTTTTCAAAGCTGGTCCCATAGTAAAACTTGGCTGTAATCATGAGTAGATCCAGAAAATATGATTTTGTATCATTGTGTTTTAAAACATTTCACCCAAAATATTTCATTTGGAATTTAATTTTTTGATGATGGGGTGTATAGCAAAGCTAAACATGGCTGAACCAAGTGGGTCACCTTGTTAACAACCTACGGAAGAAAACAAAACGTTAGATCTGTATGATAATTTAAATGGAGAATTTTACGAATACGAAATGTGAACATAAAGCACGCTACAGTATAATATTATTCTGCAATTTTCTAAACGTATGCAGAAATAGGGTTTTAATGAGGGTTTTCGATAATTTTTCTGCCACCAGGCGGCGCTTCGTACGCACCTGGTCTCGACAACTGTCAGATTCATACTATTCGTAGGCACCTGGGCCTAAAATATTGAAATTCTATTTTATTTGGAAGAGAATTGATTTTGTAATGGATTACGACTATTACACGGTCATCGAACTGAAGACGGAGCTATAAAACAGGCGCGCAAAGTCACTGGTATTAAAAATAATTACTTTAACTTTGTTAATTTCATGAGAATTGACTTGGAACTATTTTATTTATTTATTTTAAGTAACAATATGCCTAAAGTAATGGTTTTCAGAATAAATAAACCTAAAAATATGTTGAAAATTAAATGCGCGTATTTATTTTGACAGTTCGTTAAACGGTCGGCTCAGTGCTGCCATCTCACCTCCCCATAGCGGCAGAAAAAGTATCAAAAACCCTCATTTACGTGTAGTTAAATTGCTGTACCAAATGTTATTAACACCTGAGGTGATACCAGCGCAATACCAACTTTGTTACTAATAATTGCGGATAATTAAGTTTTTATTAAAATATTCCATATTTACGTGAAAATAAGTAAATAATATTGTTTCTATAAATTAAAGAATTAAAATTACCAATAAATAAGATATCTCAACGTCTGTTTTTAGAAAATAAGGATTTACTATTGTAAGAACATTTCATTGTTGTGGCAATATTTTCGTAGATTCTTTGGCCTCGAACTCCAATTAGTGGTTTAGAAAGGATAAAAAACGTATAAATTAGATAAAAAGTCCCTAGCAAATACATATAGTAAGTCCAACGTCAAACAAAATACAGCAATTTTTTTTGGATATTTTATTTTTTGAATTTTTTTTTATGTTGGTACAGTCAAGTGCAAAAATAAGTATCGAAAGAATCCGCTCATAAATATGTTATGACGTTCTTATTACACAGAATTAGAGTGCACTGTGACATATTTTTGAACATTTTTGTGTACACCTTATTTTGTCTTCGACTGTACCCCAAAAACCGGTATTCGAATTTTAGGTATTTTTATCGATAGTATGATAGGGGTCGCTTACTCTAAATTATTCCTTCCGTTCACTTTTAAAGGGAAATTGAAGTCAGTTCATGTCAATATGACACCAATAATATCGCAGTAAGTTCGCGAGATGGCATCAAGCTTGCCAATTACAGCTCATTACGAATCTCGGCCACGGCCGAGAGTTCCGGCCATTTTTGGCCGAGAACCGAGAGGGATATCTCGGCTCGATTTTGACCGAGAATGCTGAGACCTAGACCGAGACCGAGATCTCGGTCGGACCTTAGTGACAAGACTACTTACCTACGAGAACAAAAAATCATCACTCTGTCATGGTTCTAGACGAAGCATTGCCAGCTCTCCGAGCTGCTGAAAAAGCGCTGCAAGAGCTGAACCGCAACGACATAGTGGAAGTGAAGGCTATGAAGAAACCTCCCGGCGGCGTAGTGCTCGTCATCGAATCCCTGTGCATGGTCTTCGACATCAAGCCTGTCAAGGTAAGGATACAATACAGTTTGGTGTGCAATTCTCATGTACAAACACATCTTCGATTTTGATAAAAATTGGTAGGCTGGTAGAGTCAATGATGCAGTGTTAGATCCACCAAATTTCGCAAGATGTCCTAGGAATTTTGTATGGACTTTTCCTTTTTTGTTACCAGATACTCGTACAGTCAAGGGCATAAATATGTATACACTTTTTTATCTTATGCCGTAAAAATAAGGTGCAAAAGTGTATACATACTTTTGCCCTTGACTGTACCTATACATTTTTGATAACAAAAAGGTACGTTTCGTACAAACATTTTGGGACATTTTGGAAAATGCTGTGCATCTTGCTCAGCATCATTAACTACCAGCCTACCAATTTTTATCAACATCGAAGACGCGATCCAAATGTAGAAACTTTTTGAGAAATGCTCTGGTGTATCCTTCTAGTCTGAGGCAAACATTACGTCCCCGTCATATTAATTGAAGCGAATGTTTCACATAGCAATGCACCGAAGAGAAGTTTCCAAAATCAGCAATGTTCTCATGGATATTTATTATCAAACCTGTGGTAAATTTCTATGGACCTTGACGAATTGATGGGTGAATCAACATGCATGTATTCCATGTTTGTAGGTGTTAATAATGTTAACACCGGAATGTTTGTATAATTTAAGTAACATCATTTTGCATAAAACCAACGTTACTCAGGAGACTGTAAACATGGTAATAATAGTCAGAAAAGAGTAGTTTCACCCTGATACATAACTGTCGCCAGTGTATAACTCAAACGTCAAATGTCGAGATCGTGAACTCTTTAAAACGTTGCGTAATAACTAATATCTTTTAACCTTCAGGAAAAGTTCACAATGGCAACGTGCATGAAAATTTACAGTAATTTTTAGAATGCTCTGCAGCTTGTACAGTCGGGGAAAATGAATGTTTAGCAGTTTAATCGTCCACATAATCTGTTCGTATTATAATGACAAATTACGTCACATACTCATGAAGTTTTCTAGTTTTATTTCTTGCTGGGTGAAACGGTAGTTCGATTTTCAAACTATATTTGTTTGGTAATCAGATTGTGACAATGATTGCTTAATGACAAAGATACGTCAAACTCAATAATTATAAAATATTGTTTGGATTCTTTCGATATAATACTATTGCGAAAATTACAACCTAATCCGATTAAAAAACTGCACGTGCGGACTTTGCTCACGAATAAGTTTTTGGATTTTGATTGGTCGTCAACAATTTTCACAGATGAGAAAACGTTTGAATCTTGCATTCGTGGCAGATTCAATTTATGGCGGATTACACGTTATCAAGAAAAAAAACGCTGTCAACTTGTGGGACTGGATGAGTGCTGATGGCGTAGGTGAACTCCAAGAGCAAATGCAGTGGATTATGTTACGATGTTGGAAGAGAGTATGCTTCCCACTTCCCAGTGTGCGAATGTGTATTCACAGCAGGAGATGCCTAATTGTTCATTCGAGCAAGATAATACACAATCGGAATTAATGGAGAACCGAAGCCTTCATCCAACATTGCAATCAAGCATGGGAAGATATCTCCCTGGGATGGGACCTCTGCACTGAGCTAGTAACTTCCATGCAAGACCATTTTTTAGCAGTCCTAATTGTCATAAACAACCACGGGGTCTACACTCGTTTTTAAAACATATTTATTTACTAATAAATATAAACAGGCAAATAGTTTTTTATTTCATTTCCTGGTGTAACTTATTATTATTAGATGAAGGGCTTGTTTCATAATCGTCAGGTAAGGTTGTCTGTCAGATAAATATAACACTTTCTTTATGTTCATGCATGTGAAAGAAAGTGCACGGCGTTGTATGACACATTTTTTTATCTGACTATAGTGAAAGTGAGAAACATGCCAAACATTCTTCTTTAAGGGCTGATTTTTCAATCCTCAGTTAAAAGTATCCATTAGTTATAGTACATTGTGCATCAAGGGAGGTAAGTACGGAAATACTAACGAGAGTGTTAGAAGCCCGACGCCGTCAGGCGGAGGGCTTTTATGACTCGAGTTAGTATTCCGCTTACCGACCGTGATGCATACAATGTTTTTCATCACACTTGCCAACAAAAAAATATTTTTAAGACATAACATTATTAGATGACGTACTGACATTTCTATTACTCCCTAGGGAATTTCACTTTTCTATTACTCCCGCTACGCGCGCAAGTAATGGCGCGCTTAGACAGCAAGTGTGATGAAAAAATTATTACCATTCTTATCTAAGGTCATCAGTCAAAAAACGATAGAGCTAACCGCGAAACATAAAATTCGTAAATTTCGAGGATTTGTCTCTCTCACTCTAATGACGCCTTCGTTTGAGTGACAGAAAAATCCTCGAAATTTACGAATTTCGATTTTCGCAGTCTGCATAGCCTGGGTATTGAAAAATCAGTCCTTAGTCGTGTTAGTGCGTTCGAGTAACAAAAGTCAAAAAACGTTCACATTTATAGGAGACATACACGGAATTAAGTATCCTATTGCTGTCAACTTCAATACTTGTCACTGACGTTAATGCCAGACAAAGACAAAACAAAGACAGACAAAGATAGAAATATGCTGTTTTCTTCTATTTGACGATTATAGACATATCTTGGTTCGTTATTAGTCGCTTGCAGTCGGAAAATGTAGCACGACTAATTTCAGTATTGTGGCAACCTGCTAAACATTCATTTTCCTCGACTGTATATTGTTAGTTTCATATCGAAAGATACTTTGTAAATGGTCAATTTCTGAATTGTTTATTTATATTTCTGCCTTAATGCGACCATGACCATGCGAGTTGTGTATGATTTATGCTTAAACATGACCTCCGTAGGAACCAGGAGCAAATTTCGGGGAGAAAATCCTCAACTACTGGAAGCCAGGCTCACAGATGTTGGCAGACCCCACCGCTTTTCTGGAATCCCTCATGAAGTTCGACAAGGAATCTATCACTGAGGATATGGTTAAGAAACTTAAGCGCTTCGTCACTAACCCCGACTATGATCCTGCCAAGATTGTTAAGGTTTGTGTGTTTTCAATGTAAGCGATTTAAGAAGTTTTCATTATGGACGTTTAAACTTTATTTTACTTTATATACATTTAACCTTTTGGACGCCAACGACCGATATTCGACGCTTATGCTTCATTGTTAGAATTCAAATGACGCTAGTGCTTCATTGTTAGAATTCAAATTACTTACGATAAGATATTGTATAAAGATGCAGCGTTGTTCATGATAAGCGTCGATATATTGGCAGCGCAGGTTCACCGCCAAGGACCGATATATAAGTCCTGGTCCACAGAGCAATATAAACATACACGCACGTGCGCAAAGCTCAAATTCAGATTTGAATTTTTTTTGATGTCGCGTCTGAGTGACAGCTTTTGTACTTGACGTGGCAGCAAAAAGCTTAATTACACGGTAGTTTACAGTTTTACACTAAAGCACTTACGTGGTAAGACATTAATAAAATAAAACAAAAGTAACATAAATCTAAACATGTAAAACAAAAACAAACATTCGAAAGTAAAAATAAAAATCATGCAAAATCTGTAACAGTTTTCTATAAAATACTCCAGCACTATCCGCAAACACGGCAATGTCGTCTGATTCTGTTAACACCTTCGCTTCGGCAATTAGCTTAACTCATAATTAACCATACTTTGTAAGGGGTCGAAAGACCCGCTACCGCATTGAACGTGTTAATACGTGGTTTAAAATAACTCTGACTCTAGCGGTAGGAGCGTTGGCACCGAAGTGCGTGCCCGCGCCGGCGGCCACGAACAGGCGCTGCCCAGGGTGCTTAGCCAAGTTGCCAATCGCTAGCGCTTCGTAGCGTATCGTAAATTTCCCTCTCTGTCACTCTTTCATATTAGTGCGACAAAGACAGTTAGCTGCCTTTCGCTTACGACTGACGATTAAGCGCTAGCGATTGGCAACTTGGCTAAGCATCCAGGGCTCCCGCTGCCGGCCCACTCGCCCGCGGAACGACTAATCCCATTTTCTTCAGCACAGACGCTCCGTCTACTTTATTGTGTGTGTGAACTTGGCATATCAAAATTTAGCATCTCACAATTTTATGAGAGTTCTAGTAGCATGCCGAATAGTCTTATTATGCAGTAACTGGTTGTAGTGCACTACATGGAGCAGCTTCCGTCTAGTTGCCAGCGTTTGGAACCCCACCATTCCCGCTACGTATAGTGTAGGATACATGTAGGGATAGTATTCATATAAGTATTGTTTTTAATAATATGTTAAGCCAAAATATACATTATACATACACTGTTACAGATGACAATTATTCTTAAGTTTTTGAGCGCCGTAGTGTCAGATCTGTCCTGTCAGACCACAGATGTCATACGAAGTATCGGCAATGTTCTCATGGACATTTATAACCATAGATCAAGCAAACGTATCTACTTAGCGTCTCAAATGAACTCAGTGAAATCCACTGAGTTCTCCGTCTTTAATCGCAGCTTGCAGCTTTCGGGCGTCAAATTTTGTAAGTTGAAGTGAACAAAAACATTAATAATGCCTCCTAAAGTAATATTAATTGCAACAACACAAAAAAAAATGAATACTCAAGGGCCTGAGACATTATTTAAAATCATAGGCAAGTAACAACTTCAGTACAAAATCTGACACTCTCGGCCGCCATACAAATGAATGAACTTGTTTCTTCTATCTAAATCTAATTCAAAAATGGTAGTAGAATCATGAATTAGAGATATTGGGGAGGCCAGGTAGGTCACAAACATCTGAGCAGGTCACTATTGTTATGGCGATAGAATGCATGTTCAGATATTTTTGATCACCGTGACCTTTCCAATATATCTGATGGCAACATTATCTGGCTATCATTTCGGCTTTTGACACACTTAAACACTTGTATTCACTTTTTGGGCCGTGTGGTGACGGCAGTAATACATTTGTCAGCACCCCAACTCCTCCTGCGGGTGTCGTAAGACACTAAGGGATTGAAGTGTCACTGACCATTATTTGATAAAAGATGATGGACACATTACTGCGATCGCCAATCTGCTTGCCCAGCGTGGCGATTATACCTTCTAATGCGTCTATACGCATAGTTAATAGGAGAGGCCTATGTCCAGCAGTAGACTACCATAGGCTGATGATGATTCACTTTTTAGGTGTCAAAAGCTTGTCAATCTCTGTGCATGTGGGTTCACGCCATGTACAAATTTTACCACGTAAATAAAGCTGTAGCTCCGAAAAAAGCAGCTCTGGAGAAGGCCACCAGTGATCTAGCTGCCGTTGAAGGTATGTGAATAATAAGAAGAGATAAAAATGGACGTAGAAGACAGCTCACTGTGCCGGGGCGACTAATAATTACCATTATAGCCACTATGTTTTGATTTTTGCGATAGTCTCGGTTGTCACGCAAAATAAGAGTGTTAGCAGGTAGCTCTAGCTACATAGAGCATGTTAGAGGATAGATGTCATCCAAAGTCCTCATACTATGCGCGTAAAATGCACTCGTGAAGACTTAAGAAGCTGTGCATGCGATGGTACACAGTCGCCCTCAAAATAGCTTTGTGCTCGTTTGTGTTCCAATACTTAGATACTTCCTTGACTCTTGAATTAACTGGATAATGTGCCTGTTTCTCATTACAGCTATACTTGCCAATGCAAAGGCTAAAATGCAAGCATTGCTCGAGGGAATTGCTAAGTTGAATGCGTATTTACAAGAGAAAGAGGAAGAAAGGAAAAAGATGGAGGATGACATTAACGCATGCTTAGCCAGAATGGACAGAGCTAACAGGTAATATAGAACTCATATGGCATATTCCACTACCCCCGGAATATAGTATATCTTGCAAAAAAGTTTTAGCGGTTTTTTTTTCATTTATATGCCTGGGGAAAAAGATAATCCGGGGCTTGTGTAACAGGTTCTTATTGTAACAAAACCTATAGAAAACTTGATCCCTCTAAAAAACAATAGACTAGTATACCGGTAAAATCCACCTGCGATAGAACTTAAATTATATAATGTAACTGCATAGATGCATTTTCTTTTAGATTGCTGAATGGATTGTCAAGCGAAAGAGTTCGCTGGATCAAAACGATTGCAGATTTAGAAGTTGCTATAGTGAATCTCATCGGAGATATTCTTCTGAGCGCTTGTAAGTTAGGGTGGTGGTTGATCTTGGCTCTTTGACACTCTCGTCTCGTCTGTGTGTCACCGTTCACGTCCATACAATGCTTCTATTTTCTTAATGTAGACTGCAATCGTCGGATTTTCGATTTGTGATTCATCGGATGATTATCGGATTACAACGAGTGGTTTCTTCCGTGTCCGTAAATTATTAAAGTTGTCTTATAGGTATCATATCAGGATTCGAATTTCGAACCAAGGAACTACTTTATTGCTAGCAAGATAACAGTCGTTAAAATTCAAATACAGGAATACACGATAAATGTAATTATTGGTGGGCATGAAAGAAATCAATCGGTGATAGGGCAACACAGTTTTAACCCTTAATTCGATAGAAATAGGGAATGGTCGTGTATTCAAGCCTCTTTGGCATGGAATTTTTCTCCTGCTTCGAAAAAAATATACATAAGTGAGTCAAAGACCATGCCCAGTATTTTGGACGTGGTCGAATTAAGGGGTGTACCGATAAAAAACTGGCAATTCAAATGAAAAAATCGGACCGATATAGTTAGGTAGCTATAATTTCATGATTTGAAAATTAACCAGGAAGTCTTAACTTAGCTGACTGTAGTACTTTTCTGTCACTACTGCATTTTAGGTACTCACAGTACAGCTTCTTCGAAACCTCTTCCAAACCATCTTTTCCAAACGTTTTTTCTTTTTTTGTATGCAGTTTTCTAAATTATGGGACTGTTGTCAATATATCTGGCTATTCTTGCCGTGTTCCTTAAGATATCCTTGACTTATGCATACTATCCTTCTTATTTTTGGCACTGATTTCGCTTCATAAAACTATGCCAAAGAGACTAAGATTTGTATAGGATTAAATAATTGATTAAAGACCCATAAGCAGCGGTATATTAAAAAAAACATGGAGATTAACCAGAAATATAGGTCACTTCTGCAGAACACGAAATCGCGCAGTGAGGAATAAAAAAAAGAGCTTGGAAAAATAGATTTCGAAGGGGTTCTGGAGAACTTGTATTATGAATACTGAAATTGCAGTAGCAACAAAAAAGGACCAAAGTTAGCTAATTTAAGACCTCCTAGTAAATTACAAAACCTAGAAATTACACCTTTTTTTAACTATATTGACCCGATTTTTTCATTTGAATTTGCCAGTTTTTTATCGGTACACCCCTTAAGGGTTAATTATACTCTGTTTGGTTTGGTGTTTAAATAATAGTAAACAATCTTGCAGTATCTTTTTATTGAATAATGCGTATAAAAATTCAAACTAGGTACTTAATGAATCAAAAACAATGTAAATCACTGTATTTCCTTGTTATATTATGTATATTTGCTAAAACTTATTTTCTACTCGTACTTTTCAATAAAAAGATACTGCAAGATTGTTTACCTTTTTTTAAACACCAAACCAAACAGAATAATTATAGGATCGCTTTGAATCGGCCTTTTCCGAGGTAAATGTTTATTTTTAAGTAGAGAATAACTCTTACCGACTTTCCACAGACCACGTAAGTACTCGTAGTAAGGTCATTCATACAGAAAACGTAACGTACCTAATAGTTTTTTAGCTCTTATTATTTTTTATTACCTAGATCGAATCGGCTCGTGATTATTTTTTCCTCTTTATTGGTTAACCAACGACCATTCACAGTCAAACAATACATTGAGGTACATATAAGGTACAATTATGATATAACATTCGACACCCTATGCTTAGTATTAGGGTGCGGCTCCACTGAAGCGGAGCTGTGCAAAATTGACCTAATTGGTTTCATTATCTTCAAGTTCAAAATTCGAAACACTGTGATACGGTCTAATTGGCCGAGCTCCCGCAGCTCCGCTCCGCTCCGCATCAGTGGAGCCGCACCCTAATGGCCACTTATGGGCAAACACCGCATGCTTACAAAACAAAAACACAAATAATTACCTTAAATTATAATCGTTTACATCAAAAAGCACATAATTATGAATGGAAAATACAATTCTCTTGGAATGAGCACGTCCAGATCGGGAAAAATCATGATCGCGGGATGTTTTAAACGCCCTTGTGAAGATTTTATAGTACTATGAATTTTATTGCAATGTCTCTGACAGGTGCCGTGGGCTACATAACACCTTTTACTGACGAATTCCGGAGAGAGTTGATCGCCCATTGGATCCAGCACATAGTTGTACGTTTCGATTTAAAATATTTGTATTTTGTAAACCTGGTAGGTATGTCCGGAACTATGTTTTCGGTCGCAATCTTCCTAGAGTCAAATGTCTGTCTTCCTTAGAGTAAAAATATATAAAATAAGAACTTCTTAGGTAATAACTAAAACCGTTGTCATAATTAACAATGGGTAAGTAGATGTTTCAAATGTGGCCTACTGCTTTTGATGACTAGAATTATTTTTTTAATGAACCAAAACATATATTACTCGTCTAGGATATTATAATAGATAAGAGATTTCAGTACCTACTCGTAGAGCATAATCATAATTGACACATTCGTCACAGGATATGAAAGTACCTCATACGCAGGGAGCCACTCCACTGTCCATTTTGGGTGACGCTGTTGAAATCAGGTAAATATAGCATTTATTTTTATGATTTTTTCCCAAAAAATTTAATACTTCATCATAATAATAATCACCATCATCCTATCTTAACTGCTGGACGTAGGCCTCTCCAATAAACTAAATATTCCCAATAACGCATAGACGCATTGGGAGGTAAATGCCCTAATCGCCATGCGGGGCAAGCGGATTGGCAATCGCAGTAATGTGTCCACTATGATGTTGATGACGCTGCTGCTCATCATGAGAGTCCGGAATTCTGGTAGCATTTTTGAGCTGTCATAGGGACTTCTCCTTTATCGACTACCGATTATACGTATGTATATCGATAAATACAGACTACAGTGTAAAATAATTATGATTATAAGTAAAAGTTAACAATAGACGGTCTTATCGCTCGTGAGCGATCTCGGTTAGATAACTTTTGAGTGGCTGAAAATGTTAAATAGAGATTTGCAACATGATAATATCATATGGCTCAATAGCAATTCTCGTAGCAATTTCTTCCGAAAAATGTGTAATAGCTATAAGAAATCCACAAATATTAATAAGGATTAATAAAATATGTATTTTAATTTCTATTTATAATTTCCAAAAAGTTGGTATCCAAAGACTATCCAAAAGAGATCGCTCATTAGCGATAAGACCGGCTGTAGTTACTTCTATTTGTAATCATAATTATTTAACATTGTATTCTGCATTTATCGATATACTTATGTATAATCGGTAGTCGATAAACGAGAAGTCCCTATGACAGCTCTAAAATGCTACCAGAATTCCGAAGTCTGCTCATCATCAATCTTCTATCAAAGAATGGTCAGTGACACTTCAGTCCCTTAGTCGACTCTTACGATGCCCGCGGGAAGAGTTGGGGTAGTGACAAATGTATTTTATTGCCAATACAAGTTAGATGCGAATTCAGTTCAATCTCATTTGAGTAAATTAAAAACCTATATAATATGATGTCAGTGATCAACTGATAATAGTATAAGTGAAGGGTCCACAGAAAAAACATGTCCAGTATTTACTTTAAAAAATCAGGGCAAATTCACACCTCTGTTACAGGTGAGGTGGTTTTTCCTTCTGTACTTTGAATTGACTAGATATGTTCTTTCTGTGGCCTAGCGCTTAAACCGAGTGTGTTTCTATGGTATGGGATCGGGGCGAGAGGAGTATGATGAATTGATGAATCGATGATGAAACGGGATAACATGAACACACCCCACCCGTCCCGCTTCCATAGATTTATTAAGCACAAGAATTGCAGTTGGAACTGTATGGCATATGGTCATTACCTGCAGTTTCGCTGCCTGCAAACTACTTAGGCTCGATTTCACCAAACTTTTTTCGAATCTCGGATAGTAATGTCAAAACTTCATAGTAATTTGATATTAGTATCTAAGAGGTAAGCGCGTTATTCCTGAATAAAAGTTTGATGAAATCCGAGCCTAATGTCGCATTTTCATTTAGTTTTCTGAGCGAGCATTCGCTTGTTTGTGGGCTGACGAACGATTATTCTGCTGTGAAATCCTGTTTTCATCTGCCCAAAAACGAACAAATGCTCGCTCAGAACACTTGGAACCGCGGTTTAAGAAATTTACATTTGTGACAGAACGTGGCAGATGTACGGATTGCCACGGGACCCCCTCTCTGTAGAGTCGGCAGTTTTGATATCCAACTCCCGACGTTGGCCTCTCATCATCGACCCACAGACGCAGGCAAACAAGTGGATCAGAGCAATGGTACAAATTACTTTTAATAATTACCATAATATAGTATTTCATTAAAATTACCTTTAAAATCTAAATAATTATTTATACTGGTTTGAAAATGTAATTTACCCAAAAGTTTTTTTTTAAACTTAAATATGATTAAACAGTCAAATTGTATGTATCACACGAGACAAGTTTTAATTATCTCACGACAATTATAAAACTCTTTCCCTTTTTTAAATAAAAACGTGTAACGCCACCCTTCTAGCGACACTCAACGCGTACTGCAATACTATAGTTCCGCCATCCACAGCTAGATGGCCCCGTGGTCGAAATAGATCGCGCTATCATTTGTCCGACACGGAATCATGACCCTCGGCATGCGGCCGAGGTTTATTTGAGAAGCAGTAGGAACTACGCGTCTACACTTAAGTAGAGCGACCTAGTACTTCCTGACTGGGCTTAGGTACGCCTACCCCATTCGCAAGTTAGGTTGTGAGTGACCTAGTGAGTTCGCCTAAGTTCCTGTAAGTATCCTGTACATTAAACGGGCTGTACTGTTACTCCGCACCTCTTCTTCTTCACCCCCTCGCCGCCCCGTGCTGCATTGGCGCCCTCCGTGAGGCTATTCTGCGTGAATGCGTGCTACGGGATTCTCTGTGACATCATGCTACGGAGCCTGTGACGTCAGTGGCTTGCTACGAGACGGTACGTCATCAACGTGCACCGCCGCGCCGTTCGCAGAACCGTCGCGCTACGCTACGCTGCGCAGGCGACCATTATTTTAATGAGCGGGGGAAATGAAGTGTAGATTAAGAACCATTTGTAACGCGGTCTGGAAGGATCACTGCCACGAAGCGATCAATTTCTAAGGCTTCCATCCAAGATGCTTTCACCACAGCAGTTCGGAAAGGATCTTGGAAGAAGCTCTTGGAAAGGATACCCGTGGCAACGCAGCCCAGATCGTTCATCAACTGTAAATATACGTTTAGCGGCGAAAAGGATGTCGAGGTTGTGGAAACGTTTCTGTCGGCGGTTAATAGCTTTAAACGATTCGCAGAAATGGGTGATGTGACAGCCTTGAGCGAAATCTCTGCTACTTATGAGCGAAGGTGGTTAGGAGTCAAGAACGAGGTCACAACATGGGCAGAATTCGAAGCGCGTCGAAAATTTTGCACCCGTTCGAGAAGCATACCAAATATACCTCAACATAACCCAGGAGAAGCAGCAAAAAGGAACCACCACCGATGCTTTCGTAAGGCGAAAGCGAATGCTGTTTTCGCAGTGACCGAGACCCCTAAACTAAATGGACCAGCTGGTTATGATATACGGATTGCTCCACCCGGAAATCCGGGATACCTAAAGTTCCCCTCGCGGACATCGGTGACTTCAAGAAACTGTTGAAGGCTGTTCAAGGGACTGTTATCATCTCACTCACTTAAAAAATATTGTTAACAAATTATGGGACATCAAAATAAAAGAGGCGCATTTTCTTGAACCTTAAGACAGCGGCTACCAGGGAAAAATATAATATTCATACCTTCAGAAAACTTTACATAGCCAATTCAGGTTTCTTAATCTTACGCTTATTGGGTGCCCCTAAAAGTGTAAAATGTCCTAAAATGTAACCATTTGACTGTCGTCATCTTACTACTTACGATATTATCGCCGGAGTCTGAAAAAGTCTGATTTGGTTTTATGATGTAAAAAATAGAGGCTGCAAATCAATGCAGGCTCTAATTTGCATTGTGTTGTTTTTTTTTTTATATTGAGCACGCTGGATGAAAAACTCACGGCGGTTAATGTTAACCTTTGCACCGCCGTGAATTATGATTATGTTTGTAATGCCTTTGCTTTCAGGGAAAAATCGACGGCATTGTAGTTGTGAAGCCAAACGACAGGGATTTGTTGAGGAACTTTGAATCTGCACTACGCTTTGGGAAACCGATTTTATTGGAGAACGTAGGGCAAGAACTAGATCCAGCTTTGGATCCTGTTTTAAAGGTAAAATGGTTAGATAGGCCACACTGTGTAGTGTGTATATATAGATGTCCCAAGATATTTATTTATTTATTGTATTATGTCAAAATTTAATTAGAATTTTAACCAATTAAACAGAAAATAAAATTGATTTTAAATTGTTGATGGATGAACAAAATGAAAATAGGATCCTTTAAAGGATAATGTTAAATAGTTTAATGTTAGCACGTAAATTTATTAGATATATTCCCCGTTTAGTAATGTAATGAATGTTTTATTTCATTCAGCGTCAATATTTCCGGCAAGCTGGTCAGATGGTTCTAAAACTCGGCGATTCTCTCATCCCGTTTATGCCTGGCTTCCGATTGTACATCACAACTAAGTTACCGAATCCTCGATATACCCCGGAGACCTCTGTCAAAGTACAAATTGTTAATTTTGCACTCGTGCCGAGGTAAGTAGTTAATGTTTCTAGAGACACCTTAAATTTTCCTAAAAGGGTTTAGCAGCCTTACCGAACAAGAGGTGCCTTTCTCCACGGATGAGGTCAATATTTTAGGTGGTGTACTAGCAGGACCTAAGAATACTCCATGCTTAATATCAGCTCTAGATCTTCTTTTGTTTCAGAGTTATTCAAGATAATGTAAAATATACAGGGTGTCGTTGAAAGTGGCATATTTCGAGAACTGTTCAAGTAAGATCAACCAAACAAAATTGTGTTTGATTACAATAAAATAAACTACAAAATGCATATTTTTAACCTGCATCTTGTCCTTATTTTTCATAATAAAAAAAGAGTTCTTGTTTTTTTAAACATATTTTTTTTTATTTCACGCGGAGGTACACCTACAAAAAAAATATGCATACATAGCCACTACTGTCCACTGTATACATAAATAAAAATATTTCCGTAAATCATCGTGCGTCATGCCAAAAAAAAATATATTTCCGAAGTAGTCGTTACTGGCATACAAATAAAGTACCAGTGCAGTGTGAACATAAGTTAGTATGTAGGTATACAATCTCTTGACACTTACCGCACAAAATATCATTGACGTAAATTGACTTATTAGTGCATTTGCTATATAAATCAGCCTCTTGTCAATTTTGTATGCATTTTTTCTTTCCACATATATTTTTTAACGTTTTTTCACAAGGCTTACACTAACGGCCTTATTCATAAAAAGTTACGCGCCCGCTGATGGGTCGTTGTTGACCGGATGGCTAAAAACGTTATTCATAAACGTTCAATAGCGCTATTCAGCCGCTCAAACCTACTATAAATCCCCCGAAAGTTATAGAGCCGAGGACCCTTCTATAACGGTCTTATAACTTCTTATTTAACAAGATGGCTGCCAAAATTTTGATCAGCTGATTTTTGACAGGTGCATAACCATGCGTATAAAGTAGGCAGAAGAGAAAAGATAAAGGTATGAAAGTCTGATTTGGTCATAGATATATGAAAGAGAGAGATTTGTAACGAAGCGAAATTGTAATGAGTCTCGGTGTCTCCGAGGTCGGGCCTTTGCCACGCTGTGATTGGCTAAAGCGCTACCATATGACGCGGCACTAGAGAGGAGGCTACGTCGATAAATTATTATCCATAGATATTTGATAAGGCCGGAATATTAAGAAAAACATTAAAATCGATCTATCATTTAATAAGAAATAAATACAGATTAAAATATCGCATTGGACAATGTATCTAATCTTTATAAACATTATGTTATCCGTCGCGCCTTTGTTAGCGCAAAAATACCGGCCGTCCTAGAGCCCAACCGTCTGGCCAGGGACGACGGCAAGAGGTCTGATGGAATGACGCTAGCGCCCTGGAGCATGGGCCGGCCGCTAGTTTGGGACGCCACCTGCGTTGACACTCTGGCGCCGTCCCATGTTTCGGTCACCAGCGTTGCTGCTGGCGCCGCGGCATCATTAGCCGAAAGTCTCAAGCGCCGCAAATATGCTGCTTTAGGAACCAGCTACATATTTGCGGCGTTTGGTGTGGAGACCTTGGGGCCAAGTGCACATGGACTTTTTAAAGAACTAGCGGCTCGCCTAAGAGAGACCTCAGGCGACCAGAGGGCTGGCCAGTACCTTGCACAGCGTTTAAGTATAGCTATACAACGGGGGAATGCGGCCAGCCTTCTGGGTACCTTGCCCACTGACGACGATTTAGGCCATTTTTTTATTTATAGGTAGTTAAGTTAAGTCCTTATATTGTTTGTTTTCATTTTATGTCGTTTAATACAGAGGAGTGTACAAGTTCTTATTGGGTCGGCAACGCGCATGTGACACCCCTGGGGTTGCAAGCGCCCATAGGCTACGGTGACTGCTTTCCATCAGGCGGGCCGTATGCTTGTTTGCCACCGACGTGATATAAAAAAAAAAAATAATAATAATAAATTAGAAAACTTTTTTCTTACTTTCGTGTCGGATCTGGTTTGTAAAAAATAAACTACAGAATGTCAATTATAAACATATATAATATATTTGAATATGAACAAAGCAATTTATTAACGACATTATCTTAATTGTGGCTGGGAATCACATGAACAAATAATTATTTAGACGGTTGTACCCTTAATAAACATAATGTTATCAGCCGTTTCCGCGATGGTCACATATTTAAATAAAACAATTTCAACCTTTGACAACGGTTATTGTAAAAGGCTCAAAATAATATAATACGCGATATAATCTATATAATATATTGTTTTTCATCACACTTGCTGTCTAAGCGCGCCATTGCTTGCGCGCGTAGCGGGAGTAATAGAAAAGTGAAATTCCCTAGGGAGTAATAGAAATGTCAGTACGTAATTTAATAATATTATGTCTTAAAACTTATTTTTTGGATGGCAAGTGTGATGAAAAACATTGTATGCATCAATCAATGTACAATGTACTATTACCTTTATGAAGATAAGATATTGATACAAAGGTAAAAATATGAAAGAAAAATTGAATATAATCAAATACATCAACAATTTATCGACTCTATTTGTCATCGGCACGGTCAGTCGTACCTCTAGTTCGCGGCCTGCTCGCAGCGGCCGTACCAAGAAATGACAGGACGGTTGTGAATATCGCTAGCAATTGGATACATTGCACGGTCACTTACCAAATTGCAACTTGCTTGCTATTCTAAGCCGTCAATGTAAAACGCACATACAATTTGTCACTGAATAGTTCAACCAATTGGTACGCCCAAGTAAAATCATTATGACATTTATGTCAGCGGTTTGTTGTTATATATTATTTGTAAAAATACGTGGTTTTGTCAACTAATAACTAAAAATATCAATACTTTCTTGTGGTACGTGACTCAATAGTCCTTGAAATGTTTATTTACACTCCTATTTTTACAAGAAATAACGGCACAATTCGGCATTTTGCGGATATGTCCGAGTTCATCCTGCAGTCGCGGGTAAGTTGCGACTGGCTCATAGGGCGCGCATCTGTCACACTATAAAGGCCTATCGGCCATAACGCTGCGACATGTTCCATGCCACCGTTAGCTATCTATACTGATCTGTGGATTTGGTGTATAGTTTTTTATATCGTCTATTCATCTGATTATTATTAAATATGTATCCAGAGATACTTAATTATATTTAGATAGGTATTTAAAATAAATATCCGATGATTTATTGTAAGTAGTTACGCAGTTTCGATTTTCTCTACATGCAACATTACACGAATCAGAAATGGTTGGAAAACTAATCTCCAACTTTTTTAATTTAAAATTTTGTTGAAATAAAACTATGAAAACGGATAAACTCGCGTATATTAACTAATTTTAACTTCATTCCGACGTTTCGAACACTTTACAGGGTTCGTGGTCTGCGGATGATTAAAATTTTGTTGATAGTTTTTCAACCATTTCAACTTCAACGTCAATACGCAGTGAGACTCCATCATGCAGGCCTTAAACGCTATTGATGCCTTAAATAATTTGTGTAATCCGCCGCGGCGTCCAAAAATATATAACATAAGGGCAGATCCCATTGAGGATCTGCCCGATGTTGAATTTAGGCGGCGATACCACTTTAATAAGGCGACTGTTTTGTATATAGTAGAGTTGGTGAAAGAAAACCTGAAGAAAGATCGCAGAGGAGCTGGCCTCACACCAGAACTTCAGGTTCTAACTGCAATTAGGTGTTGGGGTCGCAAGGAAGTAAATATTTATTTATTACTTACCCGTACTACTAACTGCCCATACCTAGGTACTAACTAGCCATACAATTACGTTTCGTTATCTGACCGTCATCGCAAGTACCTAATCATAAAGCTAACTGTTTTGATTAGTTACCTAGGTAAAAGAATACGTAGTAAGTACCTAATAATTTCAGGTTCAAGATGATGATAATATAATTATTTGAGATAAAAGTAAGTAACAAGGAATTAGGAAATATTTGCGAATTCCCGCCAGACAGCTGTCAAACTTTTTTTTAATTTGCGGTGAGACCACATTTTTGTCTATGATTTTGTCAAGGCGCCAACATAACGCGTCTAATCCGTTCAACAGCGGCTCAACAGTTATCGGAGAGATATTGAGCGTTTATGAATAACACTTCTTATAAACCGTTCAACAAGACTTATCGGCTCGATAACTATTGGGCCCCTCAAACCTTCAACAAGGATTTTTTATGAATAAGGCCGTTAATGTTTTCCATTTTCCAACAGAAAATGCAACAAATCAAATGTCGAAAACAATACTATGTGTCAAATGTTTATCTCTCTTTTATACAGGGTGGTCCAAAACTTGACGTCAAAAAATTTTTTTTAGATTCCTCACGTTATAAGCTATCAGAATATACCCCATGTATGTTAGCCGATTTTTTGTAGTTTTCAAGTTATTAATTTTTGAAAATTTTTTTTTGAGAAATTCTGGAATGAAGGAATTTATTAATAAAAATAAAACTATTGGGTTTTTAACTAGTTTCTTTTTGTAATAAAGCATTTACTGACAAAAAAATTAGCGTCCTCAGTTCGATACAAGTAGGATAAAAAAATACCAAATTCAAAATTTTACGCTAAAAACGCATCAAAATAGCATTAATTTACGTAAATAAAAAATAAAACATATCCCAAGGGATTTTAGTATTCTAAAGACCGCCCTAGACCTTGAGCCTTCGTAAAAGCAAAAAAAAAGTGATACTTAATGATGAGGATTTTTCGGAGTAGTCGGTCAAATAAACTCAAAAAAGCTTAAAATTTTAAAGTAGAAAAAAATACTTGAATAAGTACACAAATTCAGTTTTCGTGTATTTTCTGTTTTTGTTTATTGATGAGAACAACAAAACAGACGAAATTTTACTTTATTTTTAAATAAAAAATTTAGAAGCTTTTTTTTAAGTTTATTTGACCGACTACTCCGAAAAATCCTCATCATTAAGTATCACTTTTTTTTGCTTTTAGGAAGGTTTAAGGTCTAGGGCAGTCTTTAGATTACCAAAAATCCTTGGGATATGTTTTATTTTTTTATTTACCTACATTTATGCTATTTTGATGCGTTTTTAACGTAAAATTTTGAATTTGGTATTTTTTATCCTACTTGTATCAAAGTGAGGACGCAAATTTTGTCAGTAAGTGCTTTATTTGTAGTAATACTTTCACAAAAAGAAAATATTTAAAAAACCCAATAGTTTTTTTTATCAATAAATTTCTTCAATCCAGTATTTCTCTAAAATTTTTTTTCAAAAATTCTTAACTCGAAAACTACAAAAATCGGCTAACATACATGGGGTATATTCTGATAGCCCATAACGTAGAGAACCTAAAAAAATTTTTTTGACGTCAAGGTTTGGACCACCCTGTTATAGCAAATGTACTAATAAGTCAATTTACGTCAATGATATTTTGTGCGGTAAGTGTCGAGAGATTGTATACCTACACACTAACTTATGTTCACACTGCACTGGTACTTTATTTGTATGCCAGTAACGATTACTTCTGAAATATTTTTTTTTGGCATGACGCACGATGATTTACGGAAATATTTTTATTTATGTATACAGTGGACATTAGTGGCTATGTATGCATATTTTTTTTGTAGGTGTACCTCCGCGTGAAATAAAAAAAAATATGGAAAAAAAAACAAGAACTCTGTTTTTTATTATGAAAAATAAGGACAAGATGCAGGTTAAAAATATGCATTGTGTAGTTTATTTTATTGTTATCAAACACAATTTTGTTTGGTTGATCTAACTTGAACAGTTCTCGAAATATGCCACTTTCAACGACACCCTGTATATTTTACATTATCTTGAATAACTCTGAAACAAAAGAAGATCTAGAGCTGATATTAAGCATGGAGTATTATTAGGTCCTGCTAGTACACCACCTAAAATATTGACCTCATCCGTGGGGAAAGGCACCTCTTGTTCGGTTAGGCTGCTAAACCCTTTGTTATAAGTTCTCTAAAATATTATAAATGGACGAAGAATAACGCCGCCTAAGCTGTGATATGTGAAAGTTGTGATAGCACAACTTTCACATATCATTGGCATGCATATCATGATAGCATTGGATTACATTACCACCAAAGACAATGTACCAGTAAACACAATTTCGCAATGAAAATACACTGTAACAATCATTTGCTTGAGATATCGCGGCCAATTATGAATATTATGACAATGATGAAGCTGTAGATGACGCTTAAACTTCCCAAGAAAATAGGTATAACCAGCTATTTTTCTATATTTCCAGTGGTCTAGCAGAACAACTGCTGTCTATCGTAGTGGCGCAAGAGCGTCCAGACCTGGAAGAACTGCGAGGGCAGCTGATCGTAACGCGGGCACAAATGGCTGCCCAGTTAGCGGAAATGCAGTCTGATATTCTCTACGGATTGTCCAACAGTGAAGGATCACCTGTCGATGATCTACCGTTGATTTTGACCCTCGAAGCTATTAAGATAAAAAGCGCTGAAATTCTGGTTAGTTGCAATACTATTCTCTATTCAAGCAGCTTGTCAGTAGAAGAAGACGGCAAATTTTTTATGGACAATCAATTCTTCCCGCCTAGATTTTTTTTTTTAAATTTATTGTTGGCCTTTTAAGGCTCTAATTTGTTAACATCGGATAGCTATAGAAGAATGTGACTTCAAAAATATTTTCTCATACCATTTTTTTATAAATTGCTCACAGTCGTTATACAAAGAGCCTAAAAATAACTTAGTCTAAGGGACTTTTTACCATCTCCGAACAAAATATATCTGTCAGATAAATGTTGGGCTTTTTTTATATGGCTGTGGTCTCCTATTTCACGCCGTACGCGGCGTCTCGTCACGTCGTACGCTGCGTCTGAATGCTCACTATAGGTATGTACTGTTGTGGTCTCTTTCACATGTCGACGTTGGCGTCTTGACGTCGCACGCGACTATCAAAAGCTGTGCGCCGCGTTTCTAGTCTTTTCGAACCATTGCAGCGTGAACGTCGTCTCTCGCGTCAAACAAAATGTCGAAGTTTAATAAAGAAAAATACGAGTTATTCATAGAATTTAATAAATCTTTCAATGCACTGTATGATAAAAATGAAAAGAATCATAAAAACAATATTTATATGCATAAATGTTGGGAAAAATAGTGATGCAGTCGGATCTGCTGTTAAGTTACGCCCTTCTCTGCGGCGAACGTATTGACCGCAGACGCTGTACGTTGCATTCAGACGTCGATAGGAGCGGAATTGAACGTTGACGCTAACGTCAGACGCCGCGTACAGCATAAAATAGGAGACCACGGCCTATGTTTTTGAGAAAAGTGATAATTTTATCTGACGGATAGGTACTAGGGTGGATCGTTTTTTTTATTTTCGGATAATCATAAAATAATCTTTACGAATCGATACTATGCGGCTAGAAAAACAAAAAATATTATGACCATTTTTGGATATTTTATCCTTCTGGACCCCATATAGAAGCCTGAAGATCAGCCTTATTTTTAAGGTTTTTTTAAGAAAACTCGGATGAGCAAGGATATTTTCTGTTTTAATTTTATGGATAAACAAAATAAGATTGTTTTTCATAAATTTAAGGTTTGTGTGATTTAATTATATGAAAATTGTTCGCAGTATCTCCAAAAAAAAATTTTCAACTTTTAGGCTCTTGGGGCAGTACTTCCCGAATGATTATCGGAAAAAGATATATTGTTGAAAAAGTTACTTTTTAGACAGGTTATTCCTATACGTGGCCAGTATCAGAAAATCCTGAAAAAAATTTTGGTCCATACATTAAAGTATGAAAAAAAATTTTTTTTTTCGGATTTTTGGAACCGGGCGCCAATAGAATGATAGTCGTAAAAAGTAACATTCTTTAACAATATACCGACGGCCCCTACGTAAGTTGTCGTAAGTCGAAAATGGCAAGTTTACAGGAGAGCACTTTAAAGTTTTAAATGTGTATGGTGGTCACATAGTTCAACGGATTGCTTTGAAAATCGGCATAAACATTAATAAATATACCGTCTTTATAATGATATAATTACATTTTTGATATATTTCATATTTTTGCTGAAATTGCACTTACCACAGTATATGTCGGAGAAAAGAATATAAAAATTGTGGTATGTATAACTAATTTCACTTTACGTTGGTGGTCATAAATGGTATTTTATCGTAAGTTATACATACTACGAGATACGTCGGAATTATGCGTGTAAGTTTTGTCGTATCTGTTATTTACTACATTATTTTGCGGAAACGTTATAAAACTTTTTGTTAGTTACTATATTATGCCACTTAACAAACAATTTAATAGGAATTTTATGGAACCTTGATGGAATATTTTGAGAAATTTAAGCAGGTGAATAGTTTTTTGTGTGTTTTATTTTGAAAAATAGATCAGATACAGTATTTTAGTGTACATTTTCTGGAAAATGTCGTGTTGAATGAAGACGAGATTATGTAGTTGAGTTTGATGTATCTTCACTGTTTTTAAGTACTGAAAACTATAAGGCTGTATCAACCTTTTTCTGTATGTTATTGCCATGGTTACGGTCGCCAGAGTCACGCTAGTTTTATGCAAGATTATGCTATTTGAACTATGGAAACATGCATTTTTCTGGTGTTAGTAAGTCCATTCCTTAACGGGCCACCTTCAAACATGTACTACATGCATGTTTGCATAATTTAAGTGTCGTTATTTTGTATAAAACCAACGTGACTCAGGCAACCGTAACCATGGCAATAACAGACAGAAAAAAAGTGATTAACCCATAAAACTAACTAAAGATATTGTAGCTCGTAACGACCTACCTACTGTGTACATGAAATTCATCGAACATTTCTTTAATATGATCCTTGTTGGTCGAAAATGTCGAAATAAAATATTTTTGGATTTGAATTTGAATTTCCTGAATAGTTGCTATTTCGTTTGGTGAGGGGAGTATTATTCGCAGATTGAAGCAAAGAGTTCTCTTATAATATTGTAGTCCTGGTACTGGTCAACATTTTCATGGAAAAATTTGAGCAGAGGGCATTCAAGAGTTGTCCGAATAGGCCGAGATGCTGATTACGAAATGTGGATGACGTTTTGCTGTAATTCCTGATTTCTGATGTTGATAAGTCCGTTCCTTAATGGGCCACCTAACTACAAAAATGTACTACATGCATGTTTGCATAATTTAAGTGTCATAATTTTGCATAAAACCAGCGTGACTCAAGCGACCGTAACCATGGCAATAACAGACAGAAAAAGTTGATTCACCCATAAAACTAACTAAAAATATTGTAGCTCGTAACGACTTATCTATTGTGTACATGAAATTCATCGAATATTTCCTGAATAGTTGCTATTTCGATTGGCGAGGGGAGTATCATTCGTAGATTGAACCAAAGAGTTCTCTTATAATGTTGTAGTTCTGCTACTGGTCAACATTTTCATCGATGAATTTATTACTACTAATGTATTTAAGAGTAACCAATTAAAAAAAAAAAAAAAAAAAAAAAAAAAAAAAAAAAAAAAAAAAAAAAAAAAAAAAAAAAAAAAAAAAAAAATTGAGCAGAGGGCATTCGAGAGTTGTCCGAATAGATCGAGATGCTGGTTCTGAAATGTGGATGACGTTTTTGCTATAATTCCTGATAGGGTTGTTGATGTGTCACTTATCGATCTTAATGAGATGCATCCCAGAATAAATTGCACATTTAAGAGAGAGGTGGATGGCACATTTCGTTTTCTTGATGGGTTAGTAATGCTAGGTCAGAATGATCGTATGTCACAAAAAGTCTATAAAAAACCTAACCTTTTCTCGCGGTCCTTTGATTCACAATACATGCGAAATGAGTTTATATCGTTTATTCACATCACATCATTCGCCTATTTGTGTTCACTGCTGGACACAGCTTAGGTGTCTCCTATTACCTCCTGTTATCTAAATTATTACAAATGCTGCAACATGTCAGATGAGACGAGACGTTGGAGAGCTTGGAGAGTAATAGATAATAGATATGGTTGGTGACAAAGTCAGCGTACAAGGAGCTTAGGGACGTTTCGAAATCACCACATAGTAGACAGGGCACCAGTATACTTGCCTGATATTAAAGGAGTGACAAACAAAATTGAACGCCTATTACGCCGGAGTTTTGGCATTAATACCATTTTGCGTCATCATACCAATATGAGTATTTCTTATGCTCTCCAAAAGACGGGAATTCACTGGCAGCTCGGGTGTTTATGAAATACCGTACGACTTCGGTAAGGAACGACATAATGAGTCTTGACTCGGAGCAAATATGGAGTGTCAAGGACAGGGAGATAGACAACTCGGCTGTTGTGGACGCATACGATACAGGCGTTACATTTCTTAAACGCTTTGATAAAGCGAGGATGCTGGTACGGTAAAGATGCTACCTGCCACGGAAGATATACAGATTAATTTCAATCGGGATGGGGGCTGGACAGAGCCAACGGCATGGAAGCCGGTAATCTCCTAGCTAATAATGATTAGTTACGTAGTGTTTGGTGATACAAACCTGCAGTCGGACATGACATCAGTGCCGGCGCAAGACCACCATTTACCGAGTTTAACCGTTTAATTATAATTTTGTACACTTAGTACATAAAAACAGTCTGTCATTCAGCATTAGAAACGTAATTTTGAAATTATAATCATAGACATGGCAGATTAATGACTTCTCTCACAGTGCAAAGACAAAAAAAATCAGTTAACAAAAATGCCTTCAGGTTCAACTACATGAGATCAATATTAAGTGTTTTTCAACGTAATTATAATCATAAAGAACAGTCATATCAGGCTTTCATGATTGAAGTGATATGATTGTTTTGTCTTCGACACTATCACAAAAAATGCCGTTTTAAAACAGTGAATTCTGCATTTCTTTATCGTTTGGTTCAAAAGGAAGCGGCGAACCTGTATAATGAGCAGAAATTATTGAAATACGCCAACATTATAATTGTAAAGTGTAGTAACTCTGTATTTGATCCGGCGCATACTGTCTTAAATATCACTTACAATAGAAATTTAAAAACAATTTCCGACGAAAAATGTCCTAAGTACACATACAACACAAAAAAATAAATAAAATCCAACGTAAATAGTAGTATGTTAAACTTAAGACAAAACACCGATCTTAAACTCCGAAGTAAGTTGTGGTAAGTGATAACATACTACAGTATTCACCGGTATTATTAAAAAAAATCAAAATCCATACTAATTAATTCGCACCTGATTTCTGAGTGAAATCCAAAAGATTGCCAACTTTGCTTATTGGTTTTAAATCATTTTTATTACTGAAGCGTCTTTTATTTCATCTCGGACCACTTTTTCTATTAACTCCAACGGCCGTTTCAAAAATTAATTTTGGTCTTGCAGGTGATTTGAGTTTGTTCCCGATGCAGTGTCTTACTTTTATGGAATAAAATGTATCGTTTATCCATTTTTGTCTCATCTAGCTGTTACTTTATGGTAAAAAATGATCACTCACGAAAAACCTCTGCTCCACCGCGTATAAGATCGTAACTGGCACTTACGCTGCGCGAGCGCGGGTGGCCGCCCCGTATCAACTGTCGTAAATACACTTACTACAGTATACGACGGTGCTTTCTTAAGATACGATAGTTTTCGGGTGTCAAAAACCTATTTGTAATAGGTTTTTTAATTTTTTCTTCGTGGAACGGAAACATTGCTAAAAGATATGATGTTTTATGAAATAAAAACAAAATCCCACATTTCAAGTTACGACAACTTACGTAGGGGCCGTCGATACCTTTTTCCGATATTCATTTGGCAAATACTGCCCCAAGAGCCTCAAAGTTGAAAACCAGTGTTTGCCAATACTGGTTATAATTTTCATATAATTAAATTGTGCAAATTCTAAATTTATGACAAATAATGTTATTTTGTTTCTACATAAAAATAAAACCGAAAATATTCACGAACTACTGACTTTTCTTAAAAAACCTTAAAAATATAGTCGATTTTTGGGCCTATAAACGAAGTACAAAATAAAAGTAAATCCAAAAATGATTATAATATTTTTTGTTTCTTTAGCCACGAAGTATCGATCCATAAAGATTATTTTATGAATTTCCGTAAATAAAAAAATCGATCCACCCTAATAGGTACATTTACCTACCCGGGGATTATTAACCCTTAAATCGACAACGACACTTTTTTTGAAAAAATACATAAAACTATAGTTTTTATGCCTATTTATATGATTTTAAATAACAAAATTAATAAAAAAAATCGCTTATGGATAGTTTTTCAGAAATCATATGTCAAGTATGTTGCACGTTGCCAACTATGCAGTGAATAGGTATTGGGCTTGAACGTCCAGTATTTTTGCCATTGCCAACTGTACGGTTAATTTAGTTTATTATATTTTGAATTTTTTTTTACATATATTATATGAAACAAGATATTTTATGTTAAAATCCTTATTAAAAAACTTATAATTTCAATAAGTAAGTAGTAATATCTTAGAAGCTGTGGACTACAAATGAAAAAAAAGGGACACTGAAATTCAAGGCTGACATAGAAAAATATAAGTTTTTATAAATATAACAAGAGAAAAAATGATTTTTTAAACTGCTCATCTAGTGCATTTTTTCTCTTGTTATATTTATGCAGATTAAAATTTAAAATAGTTTTTATAAATGGTAAATATAAATTCACTTGGTTCTATGTCAGCCTGTGATTTCAGTGTATCTTTTTTCCATTTGTAGTTCACAGGTTCTACGATTTAGGTTCACAATTTAGTAAAATCAATGCATTTAGAGTGGCTTAGTTTACTTGGCTCATAATCAACAGCGATGTCCGAATGATGTCCTTATGCTGTGCAGCATCTTCCTCGTCTGAGTTTTCGGCATCTAGGAAACTTTTTTTGGACTTGAAATCACACAGCTTTATTAGAAATACATTACATAAAAATAATACATAATGTATTAATAATTCTTTGATATATTGGGCAGCAAAAGCTCATTGAGTGCGAAGATCTATTTCGTTATTAGTACCTACGTCGTTATGAGTAGTAAGTAAAAAACCGGCCAAGTGCGAGTCGGACTCGCGCGCAAAGGGTTCCGTACCATTATCAAATTATTATTAAAAAAATACAGTTAAATCAACCTACCTCAAAAACTATAGGAGATAATTTAATCAAACCAAAAATGGTTGATAGAGTTTATTAATGTGCATAACATATATTTTTTTCAGAATTTTATATCGCGTAGTTTAAAAAATAGAGGGGGGGGACACATTTTTCAGAGTTTGAGAGCTGATATCTCGAAAACGATTTGCTTAAATAAAAATGTAATGTATAAACCTTCATATCATTTTCAAAGACCTTTCTATTAATACCCCACACGCTTATGTAAAACTAAAAAAAAATTTCTATCCCTCAGTTACATGTATGGAGGGCCCCCACCCCAATGGTTTTTTTTACAATTTAGTATCATAATCCTGTAGCGGTTCATACAACACATATTCTCACCAAATTTCGTTACTGTAGCATTTATAGTTTCCGAGTAAATCGGCTGTGACAGACGGACAGACGGACAGACGGACAGACGGACATGACGAATCTATAAGGGTTCCGTTTTTGCCATTTTGGCTACGGAACCCTAAAAATGGCCATATAGCGATATTATGATATAGATGTTATTGCAGGTCACTTAGTACTGGTTTTTACATAAAAAGTGTCCCATTTTCATTTCATTTGAGTGGTTTTTCTCGAAATTATAATGTGTTGATGAAGCACGGCAACATTGGCAACGAGAAAAATACTGGACATAGTTAAAACACCGTATCATTGGCAACGGGAAATATAGTGGACATAGCAACAACAACATAAAACATGGCGTTGTTGCCAACGGGAAAAATACTAGACATTCTACTTTGCAAGGTATAAACTCATTGATGAACTGTGTTAGAAGTTTCAATTAAATAGAAATATGTACTTCAAGTATTTAGTTAAATAGATGTGCAAATTAAACAATACCTTATCATACGAAATTACGAAAAAAAAATTGTTAACGTTAGGCCGGGCGACGTGTCCTTCCCAATTGGGTATCTTGGCGGCGATTTATGACAAACTAGCGTTTCTGTTGGCTAGACACATTTTTTTTCAGAATAATAATCATTATGCAATACACTTACACTGCTTAGTTTTCGCTTCAGCGTTTTGGTTTCTTGTGTAGATTTTTGTATTTTGGATGTCTAGTATTTTACCCGGCATCGAATTAAGGGTTAAACAGACCGTAAGGAAGTAAATTGTCACATAAAACTTATTTATTTTACTATATTTGATTGAACTTTAGTGGCATCTAAGTTTAATTGATTAATTTATCTCCCACATGTGGTTCCAAATACAAAAAAGCGATTCCCATTAGGGTATCCTAGTTTCCAATGGTTGTTTGGTGTGTCACTTTACGACTCTATTCCGTGGCAATAACTTCGAAAAGCGGCAGATCAGGGTGCTTAGCCAAGTTGCCAATCGCTAACGCATGGTAGGGTATCGTAGTTTTCCCTCTCTGTCACTTCATATTAGTGCGACAAAGATAGATAGCTGTCTTTCGTTTACGATTGACGATTAAGCGTTAGCGATGGGCAACTTGTCTAAGCACCCAGATATTTGCTGACTACCAGATTGTAGATATACCCCCTTATTCATAAACGTCTGCTAACTTAACAAGCCGCTAATAATTGCTTGTCCCTTTCGGTCTTAAAATGTGTCCATAAGAGCAAAAGGGACAAACAATTATTAGCGGCTTGTTAACTTAGCAGACGTTTATGAATAAGGGGGATAGTATAAAAATCGGTCCAATAGATAAAAGTTGAAGACATAGAACGCACGACCCTTGAGATCGATGATGCCCGGCAAGGCTACGTCCCTGTGGCAAACCGCGGGCAGATTCTCTTCTTCTGTCTATCCGGGATGGCGAATGTGGATCCCATGTATCAGTACTCTCTAGAGTGGTTTGTGAAGTTATTCGTCAGATCCATGGCTGAAACGGAACACAACGGTAAGTGCTCGTGACAATATTTTGAGCTAGAAACTAGACTAATGTTTTGTCGTTTGGTATAGTTCTAGCCGTTTCATCATCATCATCATATCAGCCGAAAGACGTCCACTGCTGAACATAGACCTCCCACAAAGATTGTCACAATGACCGGTCCTGCGCCACCCGCATCCAGCGGACTCCTGCGACCTTCACCATCATGAGGTCATCGGTCCACCTTGTGGGGGGCCTACCCACGCTACGCCTTCCGGTACGTGGCCGCCACTCAAGAACCTTCCCGCCCCAACGACCATCGGTTCTAGCCGTTTGGTACAGGTAAATTCACGAAAGCTGGCATGAATGGATCGAGTAAGTGATAGAAAGTATCTATGTGTGGATGTCTTAATGAAAATTGATACAGGCCTACTACCGCGAAAATCGAAATTCGTAAATTTCGAGGATTTTTCTCTGTCACTCAAACGACAGCGTCATTACTATTAGAGTGAGGGAGACAAATCCTCGAATTTACGAATTTCGTTCTTTGCGGTAGGGCCGCAGCCGCAGGTTAGATACAATGATAGATGTCATTCATTTCATTCATTCCATTCGTGCCAGCTTTAGTGAATTTACCTGTATAGTTAGATTGGCTCAGGACTGGGCGAGTGGCGTACTAGAAGAGAGGCCTATCCTCAGCAGTGGGCGATAAGTGGCTGAAATGATGGTGATGATAGTTCTAGCCAGTTTGTAGTAGGTATGTAGGTTCGGTAGTCTATTATAATTTCTCAAAGAAAATAGTGTGAAATGTTTAGTAAAATGTAAAATGAAAACTCTACTTCGCTGCCCCAATATTACAAGGTACCTACTACGAGTATGTAGCGCTTTTGCCAAATTGAAATTTGAACATTACCTCACTGACACTTAGTCCAGATTGAATTAAGGTAAGGTGAGGTAAGATGGAACGGGTTTTTCATGGGGTAAGACAAAAAGTCGTCCATCTGGCACAGCGTATACAAGTAGCTTTTGGTCTTACCCCATTAAAAAAAACCGTTTTTTCTTACCCCGCCTTACAAAAAATGTAACGTAGAGAATCCTGTAATTTGGGGAGCGACTTGTCAAGTCATTTCCATATAGCCGATTGAGAGGAGTGGATATAACTCAGCCAAAAACAAAATCCAAGTTGCCTGTAATGTTAATGCTAGTATACCTAAACTTAAAAGTCAATAATTTCGTGATTTATCAACTATTTTTTTTCTATTCCACAGAGGACATTATTGAACGAGTAGAAATTATTATAGATCACTTCACATTTTTGCTTTATGCCAACGTGTGCAGGAGCCTGTTTGAAAAACATAAGCTTTTGTTTGCTTTCCTGCTCTGTGCCAGAGTATTAATGGACAAGGGAATAATTAACCAAATCGAGTTCAACTTCCTGCTAAATGGTGGTAAAATTGAGGAAGTGAGTGAAGCTCTGCACATTGGACGTAGTTTAGCGAAAAAGATCCAACCTCAAAAAATTGTCATTGAAAAGAATGACTTTTTGTTTTTGACAGAAGGTTGAAGTTTTATTGACACATTTTTGTGGGTTGAATCCTTTTCCCTAAACTACGTCCTTTACTAAATATTTGTCCGATTTTAATAACGAGTTCTTGATTCGTGGAAATCTTTAATCTAACATTGGAATTAAAACGTAGTGCTAGGCAATTCCATTGCTGCTCGACTGTTTAAATTGACTGCCGAACTTTTTCGGTGCCCTTTCTTGCTGACTTGATTTATTTTATTTATACGTATTTTAAATGTTTCTGTCATTTGTAGATGTTAAAAAGCTTAGAACACATCATGCTTCCTTACCAAAAATATTGCCAAATGAGGGTTCTGATAAAATGTATCGAAATTACATGTTTTCTCACAAAGTAATAAAAACAGTACTCGAATCAAAAACTTATGTCATTAGAAAAATTTAATTGAATGACGGTTCATAGACATGCGCAAAATGGTTTGGACGATTTGGTTAAGGTTGCTAGCAAGGAGACCTATGTCAAGAAGTGGAAGTAAGTCAAAATAACACAAATGAAAATATTTCACATTCAAAACGGTGCAATTTACTTTCAGGAAAGTGAGAACCCCGATCCAAAGTGGATCTCTGAGAGAATGTGGCTCGACATGCAGCAGCTGGCATCGGTGCCGACTATGAGGTTCTTTGTCGAGGAATTCCCTAACCAGCTGAAGCACTTCAAGAGTTACTACGACTCCATGAATCCGCATAAGTGTGTATCACCAGAGAGTAACCCAAATCTAGTAATACTTCATTATCAGTCTTATGTGCGTATAGACGCATTAGAAGATAAATGCCCATAATTGCCACGCTGGGCACGCGGATTAGCAGTAATGTGTCCACTACGATGACGCTGTTGCCCATTATCAATATTCTATCAAAGAATGGTTAATTGGTTAGAGACACTGCAATCCCTAGTAATACTTACATGATTAATCATACATTCCTGACGACGCAGAATTCTACTCTGGCTTGCACCAACCTGTCCTATACCATTCGCATAAATCAAGTTCTTACTCCCATGCCAGTGGCATAGAAATACGAACATTTTTGACGCAAGTGTTGTGTCGCCAGCATAGAAGTACAATCTTTCTGGTTACAGATGCGTATCATAAAGATCTCTGCCCACTAGACAATACCATGACCGTTAGCATGAAAGTCAAAAGTCTTGACGTAGAAGTACGGTTCCGGCGCCGGCCAACACAGTCTCATACTTTTCAATACAAAGAATAGTTTTTTTTCTGATACGTTTATGCTACGGTCCTGGTATGGTACGGTCTAGTGGGCAGAGACTTTAAGAGATAATTTCGATAGGCATAGTATCCTCACTCAGGGGATCAATACCGGGGGCGAACGTGTTAATCAGCTTATAATTCAATCCTTTGGTACCTCTTTACAGGTCTTCGCACACTATATCAACTCCACACCCACTCGACTCAAGTCTAATCATTGAAATTTAAACCCTGTGTCATTATGTTCAAGGTTTAATTTCAAAATTGATATTAAAATAGTGTACAACGAGTGGCCTACGCATCGTACATTAAAGGTCAACGCAACGACCACACGTTGTCCACGCAACGACTACGCGTTTGCGACTGACGTGTATCGAGCAACCATTTTCATTGCCCATTGGTTGATACCGCATTGTCCACTAGTGACCATTGGGTGGATCAACTAGCTGACTACTCATCGTGAGTGCGAGTAGAGTTGCTGCCGCGTTGGCGTGGAGTTGTTATAGTGTGCGTAGACCTTAAAGCTGATCATTTTATTATGCATGATGTTTTCAGTTCCACATTGTTAGGACTCATGCATAAATCATGCGAGGTTCCTCTCCCCCCTGGTGATGTTTCGTGAGTTTCTTGGCTACCCTTGGTATTTTTCTCATTCGACTTTTACCGTTAGCTCGCCGAAATCACAATATGTCTTAAGGTGCGGTTAAACTAAAAGAGCTTTCGCTGTTCAACAAAACGTGATTGGTTGATTTCATAGAACGGGCGCTAGAACAGCGAATGCTCTTTTGGTTTAAACGCACCTTTAGATTGTTTATTGTAGAAAATACACGTGAGGTCTCCTTGTACCCCCTAACGTGATATTTCGTGATGTTTTCTTGGACCCCCTCCCCCCCTATAGGACCTCGCGTGATTTATGCACAAGCCCTTACAATTACAACTTGTTACTACTCCTACTAATAATATTTCAGGCTTGCATATCCTAAACCGTTGGATACACAATTGGATTCTTTCCAAAAACTGTTGGTATTGAAGTGCTTGAGGCCTGACAAAGTTGTACCCGGACTACAGGTATGTAGAAAAAAATGAACGTTTTCGTCTCGTTATAGCTTGTTTTACAACTCCTGAATAAATATATCCATCAAATAAAATTATCACTATGCCTTTCCTCAGGCTTATAAAAAGACTTTTTTTATCACACTTATCATATCATATCATATCATTTATATAACTTGCTGTATAAGCGCGCCATTGCTTGCATGCGTAGCGAGAGTAATAGAAAAGTGAAATTCCCTAGGGAGTAATAGAAATATCAGTACGTCATAGAATAATATTTTGTTTTAAGACAATTTTTTTTGTCCGCAAGTGTGATGAATAATATTGTATGCATCACGGTCGGTAAGCGAAATACTAACTCGAGTAATTAAAAGCCCTCCGCCTACGGCGTCGGGCTTCTAACACTCTCGTTAGTAATTCCTTACTTACCTCCCTTGATGCACAATGTACTAATAATATTTATCGGAAAAATATACTTTATTGAGGGGTGGCGAAACAAGCCCTTATAACGAGTCACTCTAAACTTTCTTGGCTTTAGATAGTGTTTAGGGAATTATGAATTATGATACAACGTACCTATCTATAACCTATGAATCAATAATGTTATAATAAGTTTTATCATCATCATCTCAGTCATAAGACGTCCACTGCTGAACATAGGCCTCCCCGCTGGACCTCCACATGTACCGGTTAGATGCGACCTGCATAATATGTTTATTTAATTTGTATTTGATTGCATGAAAAGTATAAATATAATTATACACTTGTAACAGTTTAAGTGGCCGTAATTTATACTCAACATAATTTAAAATCACAAATTGTCAGTTCCGATGTAGGTACAGTCGCCATTAGTTATATTGGAGCGGTTAAGGTGCTCACAAATATCTTGAACGTCACGGCGTTAAGAGTGCATGTTCCTATATTTTGGAGCACTTACACCGTGTTTTTATTGATTTCCGTTAAATTAAAGGGAAGCTTATTTAGGTCAAAAATAATTAATTTCTCTAAGGAACTAGTATCTTAACTCTTACTGTTATTGAGTTATTAAAAAAATAAGTTTAATGACTGAACAAGTGTACCTATTAACCTTTATTACATTCTAATGTTACTTATACATTCTAATGTTACTTATTTTGACGTGTGCCGTCAGTCACCTGAGATCTTATTCTTAAGGTTCTCTCACACTTGCCATTACAACTTTTAGGTATGAAAACGAAAAAAAAATTTTTTTACGAAATTAACAAAAGCCTGGCAACTTCTATTAATGTTCCAAGTAACCTGTCCAATTTAACGGAAATCAATAAAAACACGGTGTATATTAGCTTCTCTGATATGGCGATGATAACTATCCATATAAGTGTCAGCCTCCGTAGCCTAGTTGGTAGTGACCCTGCCTACGAAGCTGGAGGTTCCGGGTTCGAATCCCGGCGAGGGCATTCTTTGTGTATTTATTTATCACAAATGTTTGTTTCTCGGTCATGGCTGTCTATGTATTTAAGTATCTATATGTATCTATGTATTACATATTTATATCATCGCCTGGTACCCACATCACAAGCCTTAATTGAGCTTACCGTGGGACTAGGTCGATTTGTGTAAGATGTCCCAAGATATTTATTTATTTATTTATTTATAAGTAATGGGGGTTTATTTCAACAGGATTACGTTGTGGTGGGGTTGGGAGGGCGGTTTGTGGAGCCCCAGCCTGCGGATTTGGCAGCTTTGTACGGAGAGTCTGATCCGCTCTCGCCTATCATCTTCGTGCTTTCCACTGGAACAGATCCCGCTGCTGGTAAAAAAGCATCGGAGTGCCTAGACCTGCGACCATATATAACATGGACGTCTAACGCCAGCTCAAAAATGCCCCCAAAAGCAATTGTTCAATTGTGCCAAGATGGGCAGGACATAGCGCTTTTCTTAACACCGCGCATAATTCGGCGCAACATCTTTGACAAATGTTTATAGAATATAGCTAATCAAAACTTTGATGGACCAATCACAACTATTTTTAAACGGCGGTTTAAGTTTTTATAGGTTGATATTGACACTCATGTCCGTGATGTATTGAAGAGGGGGTGACACTTGTCAACTAAATTTCAGGACCGTTTTTGAAAGGCAATTTAATATGGCGTGCGGTTTCCATGTTTTATTTGTTCGTAGGCCTAGACAAGTTGCCAATCGCTTACGCTCAATAGCTTATCAGTGCGATAAAGACAGTTGGCTTTCGTTCACGATTCACGATTGAGCGTTAGTGATTAGCATCGGCTACACACCCTGAACCTTCTTTCTGGCGCACTTTGGCTTAAATAAGTTATTCTATGAACACGGAAATAATTTGACACAACGTACTTAATTGCAAACATATTAGTTGTATAATCTTATAATATGTAGTGTGTTTAAAAGTATATCCAACTCGCAGAAAGGTAGTAATCGCACTAAAAACCCACATGTAGATGGTATTAAACAACAAGTGGCCAAGAACATTATTGCCGGGCCAACAATTTGGTAAGTTTACGGATTTAAGACTTTCGAAGCGATTTTCTCGTAATTTGCACCTTCGCTTGTTTTTTGTATTTACCTTCATAGGTACAGTCAAGGGCATTAATATATATACACTTCTCCATACTGATCCCTTACAAATGTGTCTATATATTAATGCACTCGACTGTACTTAAAAATAGTTTTAAATAAGTACCTTAGTCCGGGAGCTAAACTTTAACTTGTTCGAGAAAATTACATTAAATCCTACAGTATATTTATTTCAGGAATATGATAAAACATCGTTTTGTGAATATATGAATCTAATTATCAAGGATCGGACAAACGCTCGTCATTTTGAAAACATAACCCTGTTCCTTGCAGTAGAGACTTCCTTATCTTATGATGTTAACTTATCTTAAAAATATATATATTTTTAATAACACTATCACGAAGTATGTACTTAGATCGCAAGTCCTACTTGTACACACCATGATTCTGAATTTGTAACTCTTAAACGATTTTTGATATTGTAACATAGTTGATATTGTGATACGTGATAGTGAAAACACAAATCAAATTATTTATTAACTAAATATTTAGGGTTGTACTTTTTATTTATCCCCAGTAGTCACATAATGACAACTAATATTTATAATTTTTGATATTAAATTTCGATGTATTGAGTGTATGTATAAATTATCTTCTTCGGTTACCGCGATAATTATTCATGAAATAAAACTATTTAAACGGATTATGAATATATCGCGTTTATTAATTATTTTTACTTAAATCGTTTATTGGTTCCAATTATTATATGTACAACTTGTATTAGTACGAAAGAGTTTGGATCTCCTAAATATACAGGGTGTTTGTTATGTCGTTAGCCAAATTTGGATATGTCATTCGCAATCACCAGTACACAACATTTTTGAAAAAAAAAGTGACACTTTTTTTTAGTTTTTTTTCCCGTTTTTTATCCGGCAAAAACATAATTTGTGGTTACTAGGCAAGTTTGTTTCAATCCGTGCGATTCGATGGCAGACAAAAGGGTAGCAGGTTTGAGTAGTCAAGTCTTAGCCAATCAGGAGTTCATTACAAACACCGATCAGCCGACGTCACTCACTCCACCATCGGCACTAAACAATGAATAAAATGTCCTAACTACATGCACACGATTGTTATTTGAATAAAACTGCCCAAGCGCATACCTACCTGTACCTGCTCGTCGTCATCAACAATTCAATTTGTTTAGAGAGTGCATTAGAATCGATATCTGAGGTAAACCAGTACGCGTTTGTATGACGGAACATTTAAGTTACTCCTTTCTTGAGGTCAAATTATGCTGGCTCGGCTGATCGCAAGATGGCATGTGCCATTTGTACAGCACTCTGTAAACAAAGAAGGAGTGCGCTTGCGTGAACGTGCTCGAGTCAAACTACCCTCAGATCGGCGCGCAACTCTAAATACTCTCATTATTAGTACTGTATGCGATAGACTGATAATGCTGTCTCGTGGGATTTACCTGCAAGTTAAGCTCCACCTCCATTCCCCACCACGCGTAGGAAACTTGTTACGTACATTTTAACGCATTGAATTAGTTACCTTATGCGGGTTAATTAAAGTTGCAAACTCAAACACCCTTTCCAATCTGATTTGGCACAGTTATGAGATCGTGGGGCAGTACGCAAAGTAAGCAAGTGATCATAGTGACCAAACATTCGTTAGATAATGGGATTTTAAAAAAATTCTATAACAAAAAGGATAATGAAAAATGGATTATTTTTGTTTTACCAAATATTTTTTTACGCCTTTACCCAACACATATTGCAATATGGCTAATGATATAAAAAACACCCTGTATGTATTCTGTGTTAGTGTTATTAAAAAATGTTTATTATATAAAATATGTTAACATCATAAGATAAGGAAGTCTCTACTGTACAGAACAGGGTTATGTTTTCAAATTGACGGGCGTTTGTCCGATCCTTGCTAATTATCCTTGATAAATGTGTGGAGGTTTTTTCATAAAATCAATATTAAGATTTGATTGTTTAATAAAAAGAAACAATAAATCCTACAGTAGGGATTTATTATCCGAGGGGCCTAACTGAATATTTAAGACAATATTTTAAAAAGTCACCACTGAATAATCGTAGATATAGTCAGAAAAAATAAAATTATTTTTAAAATTGAAGCGGTGGTGGCCCAGTGGTTTAGACGGTTGACTTTCAATCCGGAGGTCGTGGGTTCAAATCCTGGCTCGTACCAATGAGTTTTTCCGAAACTTATGTACGGAATATCAGATGATATTTACCATTCGCTTTCGGTGAAGGAAAACATCGTGAGGAAACCTGCATACATCCGCGAAGAAATTCAAAGGTGTATGTGAAGTTCCCAACCCGCTTAGGGCCAGCGTGGGGACTATAGCCCAATCCCTCTCATATATGAGAGGAGGCCTGTGCCCAGCAGTGGGACATTATATAGGCTGAAATATTATTATATTTTTAAAATTCATAACAATCAAACAGAAATTAAACAAATGGTGATTTTTTAGTATAATGACCCGACAATTATTATACTCATCCAAAGAAAAAATTACGTCAGTGACTCAATGCTAACTATTTTTTTTACAGTTTTAACTGATGTACGTGCAGGCGCATTAATTCTACATTTTATTTTTTTAATGTACCTCTTGTCAATAATTAGTTGTGGCACAATACCAAAAAAATCCCCTATGTATACTCTAAGCATTTCCTACAATTTTCGAAATGGTTATTGTTAAAATAAATCGGAGCGGCGCTGACGTCATAAATGCGCGGCCGGCCGCAGGGCAGCGGATAAACGTAGGTGGGGTACTATGTAGACAGGGCGGTGCGTCAAATTACAGAAGGAATTTCGTAGGAAGGAAGTAGAAACGTCTTAAATAAAAATTAGTAGTAAAATAAATAGGTATTAAGCAGTTTTTGAAGTGACGATTAAAAATGTAGGCACCTATACAACTTGTAACCTATTAGGGGCCTGTATTTAACACGTTCACTGCGGCTTGAGGTAAATCCGCCCCAAGCTCGACTAAACGCTGATGCGGGGCTAAAAGTTCATGTTTTCTCTGTGGTGCGGGAGCTGCCGTCGTTTACTTATAAGGCGTACGATAAAGACAAATATACATTTCTTCATGTTTTTCAAAGCCGTACTCGTTGGTACAAAAAAAATTATGAGGTCGAAATAAGCCTCTAACGCACTGGGTAGATATTTATCCACACAGTGCGGGCTGAGGTTTATTTATGCCTCAAGAAACTGACCTCACGGCCGCACCGAGCGGGATGCTGGCGGCGCGGGAGTCGACCGCTGACCGTTAGTGCGGCTATAGTTGTCGATAAAGACTATACAGTACCGGTCAAAAGTTAAAGTTTCGATACAAAATAGGCTTTCAAGTGATATTTTTTTTAGTGTTTACAGCAAAATATTTTTTCTACTTATATATTTATTACTGATTCAAGAGCTATTTAATATTAATTTATCTTAAAATCTGAACAATTTTATACATCGGATCAGATAATAATTCGTATTCGTAGGCAAGTGAAATTGTAATTTTTTGATGATTATTATATTAGTATGAACATCGCGTGGGCATGGCTGCCAAAAGCTGTCACAGCTGCCTCGGGTGTCCAAGCTGTTCGAAAGTAGCGGTTAAATAAAAAGGAATAACTAAATAATCAGTAATGATATATTAGCTGAAAACTAGTGTCAACTTAAATGCTGGAAAAATGATAGCCCAAAAAGTCGAATTTGTATCAAAATCGTGGTGCGAACTTAAAGGCCATAGTCGGATTTTCATAGTAAGTCAGCCTTTAAATCAACCAGACTCTAGTATTTTTTTGTGAGTACCTCTTATGGTGAAGAATATTTCTGCTGAGTATCAACGTCCTATCGGTGACAGTTTTTGACTTATGATTTTTTTTAGTTTTTTCTTTAATGTGTTGTATCTCAGGATGTATAAAAGCGAATTGCTTCAAATTTTGAAATAATGTTCTTTATTTAGATATGCATCGAATTTAAAAAAATGAATATCGATTGTCGTATAAAAAAAAGAAAAAAAAAGACCAAAAAATTTTTCATATTTTTTTTTGTGTACCTATGAAGTAGTGACACCTCTATTTTCTTTTTCTAATTATAGACCATACATTGGCCTACTAGTTGCCTAAGTATCAAAATTTTCCAAGCGGTACTTCTTACCAAAAATCGGCAATATGTGTGGTCAAGTTCTGCATTCAATCGGTGTTTTTCAATGTAGTATACAAACTCTTCATTTATATTTGAGTTTTCTTATCAGGTTATCTTATTTAAGAGTAAATGCTAATGACAACTTAATGTCATCATGATGCAAGCTGTTTATTTCATATTTTTTTCTTACCCTTATCTTTTTTTAAATATTTGCTGCAGCTCTTGCACTTTTTATTAATATTTCCATGAAACGGATTCATTGCAGTTAAATATTATCGAGATACGCTAGTTGAAATGGTAAACGGCCGATTAATAATGAAATAAACAGCTTGCATCATGATGACATTAAGTTGTCATTAGCATTTACTCTTAAATAAGATAACCTGATAAGAAAACTCAAATATAAATGAAGAGTTTGTATACTACATTGAAAAACATCGATTGAATGCAGAACTTGACCACACATATTGCCGATTTTTGGTAAGAAGTACCGCTTGGAAAATTTTGATACTTAGGCAACTAGTAGGCCAATGTATGGTCTATAATTAGAAAAAGAAAATAGAGGTGTCACTACTTCATAGGTACACAAAAAAAAATATGAAAAATTTTTTGGTCTTTTTTTTCTTTTTTTTATACGACAATCGATATTCATTTTTTTAAATTCGATGCATATCTAATTAAAGAACATTATTTCAAAATTTGAAGCAATTCGCTTTTATAAATCCTGAGATACAACACATTAAAGAAAAAACTAAAAAAAATCATAAGTCAAAAACTGTCACCGATAGGACGTTGATACTCAGCAGAAATATTCTTCACCATAAGACGTACTCACAAAAAAATACTAGAGTCTGGTTGATTTAAAGGCTGACTTACTATGAAAATCCGACTATGGCCTTTTTGACCGGTACTGTAAGATAAGATATAAACACTGTGAATCATCCCTTATTTACTACATATCATCTCTATATATCAGGTAAACATGCAGAAAGAAGTGGTTCACAATTTGCACAGGCATGCAGCCGGAATGTTTGATAGTTTAGAAGTTATTTGTCAATCATCTTTTGTCCTTATAATGTCATCCACTGGGCCGCTAACTTTATTTACTCGAGTTAGAAATAATAAATATGGCATCAATGCATTAGATTAACTTGATTTTTAATAGAAAAAACCGACTTTTCAACCTCGGACTCGGACTTAGGTCTAGGTCCTGGTCCGAGTCTGGTACCGGGTTCGGTACTCAGTTCCAGTCCCAGTCGAAGGAAATCGAAATCAGCAAACGACGTGTACTATACATTGTTGAAGGGTTCCGTTCAAATCATCGTCAGCAGTTCCAGTTCATCAAATGCGACAGTTTTGAATGAAAATGCTTGATTTTTTGATGAAAATACAGAAATGTCTATAGATAAGCATAATACGTATGATTTTAAGATTTGAGGAGACCCCCGACCCGATATCTCGTTGACCATCATCATACAAGAATCATAAAAAAAAATAATTACATACTAAACGAATTGATAATCTACTTTTTAGATTTGGAAGTCGGTAAAAAATGGCGTCTGAGACATTGTATCGAAGATGGTCGACGCGATGATGATGTTTTATCGATAATTCAGCGATAACTGCCATTCCTTTCACTAGACTTAGAAAAAATTTAGTGCGTTTTGAGGCCTAACAGACCTCAAAAATTGTTTAGGTATTTTTTCTTTAACTAGAGGTCAGACCCAAGGGCGACGCTAAGTGTATTTTAAACATTTACTGACAAATGAAGACCACGAAAAAGAAAACACCTAATCCTTGTCTAGGCAAAATTATAAAAGGTTTAAGTAACTGCTGAAATTTGAGGTCTATTGGACCTCACCCGCACTGTAAATGAGCTTAGGTTTGGGCTGATTCGATCTCAACCGCACCAGATTAAAGTTCACTACGATTTGTCCCGCAGTGAACGTGTTCCCGACGCAAAATGAGGTGTTACAATTATTCAAAAATGTATATATACAGGGCGTCTCACGGCGATGCCACATGGAGGGAAAGTACCTTAAATATCATAGATAGCGTATTTTGCTGAAAGAAGACTTTATTTTATTTTTAAGACTTAGTAAAATTGCATTCAAATTTTTTTGATTTTTTTTAATAAAAAATTGTATGAAAAAAAAAATATCGCCTTGTCAGAGGAAGCATACCTTCAGTATCGTAAATGAGCATCTTACAGAAAGAAGGCATTATTTCGATTTAAAAAACAAATTCCAACTTGTCTCCACATTTTTTTTATTTAAAAAAAAAATTGTATGGAAAAAAAATATCGCCTTGTCAGAGGAAACATATCTTAATTATCGTAAATGAGCATCTTACTGAAAGAAGGCATTAAGGTATTTTTTCTCCGACGTCGAGATATTTTTTTTTCATACAATTAAAAAAAAATTAAAACAAGCTGGAATTTATTTTTTAAATCGAAATAATGTCTTCTTTCAGTAAGATGCTCATTTACAATAATTAAGGTATGTTTCCTCTGACAAGGCGATATTTTCTTTTCCATACAATTTTTTTTTTTCAAAAAAAGACAAAAAAATGTGGAGACAAGTTGGAATTTGTTTTTTAAATCGAAATAATGTCTTCTTTCTGTAAGATGCTCATTTACGATAATTAAGGTATGTTTCCTCTGACAAGGCGAAACTTTTTTTTCATACAATTAAAAAAAAAAAAAATCATTGAATGCAATTTTACTAAGGTTTAAAAATAAAATAAAGTCTTCTTTCAGCAAAATACGCTATCTATGATATTTAAGGAACTTTCCCTCTATGTGGCATCGCCGTGGGACGCCCTGTATAATTATACCTCTCTCTTTCACGCACAGCGCACGGCATCGCCGCACACGTATCGTAGGCACATGTCATGCCCGGGAAGGCGGGATTAAAAAATATTCGTTTTAAGATTATAGCTGTTAATGTCGATTGCTCGTAAAGCACTTAATATATTTCAAATATTTTATTTTTATTTTGCGTGTTAATAAACATATTATCTAAGAAATAGATCATCGTGGCTGTACGTTTTCATTGAAACGTCTTATAAGCAAAATAAAATAATAACAGTGAAAAAAAAATAGATGAAACTGTGTCACCGCGGAGAAAAGTTACTAAGACGTTTATATCTTTATTTTGGTCCAATGACCAAATTTTCGAATTGCGCAAGATTTTGTAAGTTATATTTTTTATCAAATAAGGAAAAAAAAATTAAGGTATAGTTTTTTTTGTATAAGCTTTACGAAAAAACTGGGGATTTTTTTTTCCTTATTTATAAATCATCTGAAACAATAGAATGAATGCATAATCTCGAGGGTAGAAATTATTGAACGTGCTGTTCCAATTATTGACCTTTAAGTCCTCGACTGGATGAGAAGCTCTCGCGCGGCACTGGGGATTATTGCATGGTGTGAATCTGTATACCCTAAATATTCATTAGAAAAAGCTTCCGAAACTGTAGGATTTAATGTGACCAAATACTTTTCTTTCCCCGACTACTACTCAATAAGTACCGATTTGTGTGCCTCAAGTAAACAATAATTATAAAAAAAAACTTTATGGTGAATTATTTATTTTATTTTATTTATTTTAGCTAGCTATTTGTGTTCCAAATTTTTAAGTAATATACATACAGGAAGGCTAGACGGAACTATAAGGATTCTGTTTTGCTACTTTGGCTTCGAAACTCTAAAACAGAACCTAATGATCAAAATATACTATTAAATTACATTGTCTATTTCGAAACTATAATATTTCTGTTTTTCACTCAGACTTGCTGAAATTTGCTGAGAAGATGAAGATGGGAAAGCGATTTGAAAGCATTTCTCTCGGTCAGGGCCAGGGTCCACTCGCCGAAAATATGATGAAAGTAGGCAGTGACTTCGGCAATTGGGTATTCTTCCAGGTAAGATTCTACGAAACTAAACCCCTCCTGCAGTTACATATCCAGCTACCATCATCATCACATAAGGTAAAGGTACACTATGCCGGGATAGTACATTATGCCGTGACATTTAGATTTTTGGCGTAAAATAAGACAACTATCATTAAACTCATGATTGAATTAAACACTAAGGTCAGTGCGGCTAAGTCCGATATTTTATTTTGAAGAAAAGTCCGTCATATGCGTCTTATACTTTTCAATTAGGATCGGAAATCAGTTGGTGGACGGACTTTCCTGATAGACGGTTTTATCCGCATTGACCTTACATTAATTATAGCTCATAAAGAACTGAAAAACACAATGTAAATTTCATACATTTTCGAGATCTATTCAAGTGTTTGCGCGTAGTAGTTATCGTTTCATGTTAGTTAGCTGATGAAGGAAGGAAGGAACAACTCCTTAACGATTAGGAGTTGGGGATGATTCTTTTTGAAGCTATTCGAGTATTTGCGTTTAGGTGGTCATAAGTCATAATCTCATGTTGGTGAGCTGAAATGATGGAAGATTGACATTCCTTGACGTGTAGAGGTTGGGGTATAATTCTTTAAACATAACATTTTTCATATATTTTGGGAAGTTATTAAAATATTTGGGTCAAGTAGTCATAGTCTCATGTTGGTCTGCTGAGGATAAAAAAAAATTAAGTAGATTAAAAACCTGTTTTTTAATGATATCTTATTAAAATTGCGCCATAAAATTATATTATCCAAAAATGTAATGAAAATATATTCTACTAGTATTGACGTTCGTATTATTCAAAGAGCACGATAGCGGCACTGTCTGCATCTTATATCATGTAATTTTATAAAATTGAATTTATATTGTAAATAAAGTAAATGGTTTTAATTGCCTTTATTGTATAAACTTATTCTAAATTATGAAATAAACCGAAATAAAGAAATCTTATCTAAAATCCACCCGCATCACAAGAACTGCTAATAATGATTTTTGCAACTGCAAAAAAGGATGTGGAGCGTCTTGCGGATGCAGAAAAGTTGGTCTGTTTTGTAATAGTAGGTACCTGTGGATCGTGCAGTGGAGACGACTGCCACTAAAATCCGTTACGGATTCAAGCGGAGCTTTTGTGCGTTCAGATCTGTCAATGAATTTGAGTAGACTTCATTGAGGACTAAGGATCCAAACAGATTATTTTGAACTAAAAAGTGTCCTAGGCCGTGTGGTGACGGCAGTAAGAATACATTTGTCACCACCCCAACTCCTCCTGCGGGTGTCGTAAGAGTCGACTAAGGGATTGAAGTGTCACTGACCATTATTTGATAAAAGATTGATGATGGGCAGCAGCGTCATCATAGTGGACACATTATTGCGACCGCCAATCCGCTTGCCCAGCGTGGCGATTATGGGCATTTACCTCCTAATAGGAGAGGCCTGTCATAGGCTGTCCAGCAGTGGACTGTCATAAGCTGATGATGATGATGAAAAAGTGTCCTAAAATCCATTAATGGATTCATGTAAACTATTTACAACAGCAATCCTAAGATGCATTTTAGGAAACTGTGATGTTGAATAAAATCTTTCAGTTGAGTCATGTGATTTTTTCCCTCCGTCCACTAAAATCCGTTTGGTGGAATCCGTTAAGGTGCGTTCAGACCAAAAGACAATTCGCTGTTCTAACCTCCCACTCTACGAAATTCGATCGTTACACAAAACGTGATTGGTTGATTTCGTAGAGCGGGGGATAGAACAGCGAATGCTCTTTTAGTCTGAACGCACCTTTACGGATCCAAGTGGAGCTTTTGTGCGTTCAGATCTGTCAAAGGATTTGAGTAGACTTTATTGAAGACTAGGATCCAAACAGACTATATTGAACTAAAAAGTTTGATAAAATCTATCAATGGAATAATTTAAAGTATTTACAACCCCTCCGTCCACTAAAATCCGTTTGGTAGGATCCGTTACGGATCCAAGCGGAGCTTTTGTGCGTTCAGATCTGTCAATGGATTTGAATAGACTTTATTGAAGACTAGGATCCAAACAGACTATATTGAACTAAAAAGTTTGATAAAATCTATCAATAGAATAATTTAAACTATTTACAACCCCTCCGTCCACTAAAATCCGTTTGGTAAAAAATAAAAACAATGCACTACTGTCTGG
>JALPQI010002227.1:0-20035 GCA_025490895.1 Thaumatotibia leucotreta
AGGAACGGATCAAAAATTTGAAATGTAATTGCTTTTTTTACAAATTATATTTATAAATAGCTTATTAAAAATGTATGTCTTTGCGTGTTGATATTGTATCATTTTTGTATGAAAAGTTATATTGTTGCATAAAAACTGGTTCTTAAATTAACAAACTTAAAATCAAAAAGACATGTTCAAGAAAGTTAATTTTATGTTGATTTAAAAACCAAACACGAAAATAATACATAATTAATGAAATTATAGCCAGTCTAATCATGGTTTTCATTAACATTCTGTCATCAGAAACGAGTTGGTAACTGTATTTTATTCGAAGTGAATTTATTGAATGGTCTAGCGATGCTGTGATGTTCTCACACTTTTAGCTACTTATAGGTATGAAAAATGACTTTAGTAGTAAATAGAAGGATAGTATTACACCATTTGCCGTCGCAACCAAAATGCTGTAAGTTACTCTGTCTCTTAAGAAGATACGGCGTTTTGTTTTAACATAGCAATAACATTCTCGGTAGCTTTGTTAATCTGATACTTCTTGTATCGTACGTTCGTACGTCAGCGTAACTCTTCCGTTCCGATACATAAGAAGTTTTAGTGTAGGTTGGCATAGTGGTTGTGGAAAGGAAATTATTAATTTATATTTTAGAAAAGTATCAATTACGAAGTTCCGGGTTGGAATCCCGGCGAAGGCATTATTTCCGTATTTGTTTATCACAAATATTAAATTATTTCTTTGGTCGTGGCTGTTTGTGTATTTAAGTACCTATCTATCTATTATATATATCGTTGCTTGGCACATCACAAGTCTAAATTGATCTTACCGTTGGGACTAAGTGGATTTGTGTAACATGTCCCAAGATATTTTTTTTTTTTAGTATATAAAATGTGATAGCTGATGACAATAAAACGAAATTAAGTGTATCACAAAATTAACCTAAAATAACAGTAAATTACAAGATTTACCATGATCTTAAATTTGAAAAGTTAATATTTATACAAGTATTGACATTTATAATCATGGAACTAATAAATCAAAAATCTGTCCACCTTGATGAAGGAATGTATTGAATACGAAAACGAGATTCCATAAAAGCCATACGCCACAAGCCGAAGCTGTACTGCCAAAGATACAAAATGACGTAACTATATTTTCGATTGATAGACAGATATGGCTTTCTGACTTAGATATTCAGAACGATACCGTTTGAACTTGGCTGCCGGCGCGATTTGATACGACGCGTCATAATGTGACGAGCGGCTTCCTTTGTTTGATTATTATTAAATTATCTACACCGTACCGGGAATTCAAAGCAATAGGTCTAGTAATACTTTAAAAAGACGTATGTAACTTTGTGGATCAATTGAGGAATGACGTTTTTGTTTTATGTGATTTTGATTAATAAACGCGTTAGGGGTACAAGGGAATTTAAGAATTTGGATAGTTGCCTACTGTTAGTGTTATGAGGCTTACGTATTTTAATTTAGCCACAAATTAGTTTTATTTATATCTAAGTAGACCTTTATGTATAAGCTGAATAAAGGTTTACCTATCTAATCTTCTCTTGGTTGTAATTTATAATATTTTGGGATATCGATAGACATTTTTAAATTATTTACTGAACTTGTTTAGATATTTGAGAAACAATAACATTATCCGAAATAATGCGTTGGATGATTTTAATTCCGTAATGGCACAAATATGAAAGTAAATGTTTCTATAAAAGTGTGGGACGAAGAAGCTGGCTGGCATAAAATAGTAATTGTATATGTCTTAAACTTGCTTGAATCTCTTCTGGTTATTTTATAACAAGAACATAATTTAATAACTTCAACAGTGGATATAAAACGCCCACATGGTATTAATATAGTAGCATTAAAATACAGCTGCAATAAACATAACGGTAAAGTTCAAAAATTAATAGCAACACCTAATTATGACTTAAAAACCTTTTTAATACACTGCGATCCGAGATAACATTAATGACTTATCAATACAGCTGTTAAAATTACCGACAGACATTCAACTGTCCAAATTTTATTGATGGACGTTGCAAAAAGCCCAGCGGAATTCATCTGTAAGGCACAATGCCTTCAACCTGCAATAAAAATTATTAATACCCATTGAAAACGGAATAACCGAGAGCCAGAGGCTGAGAGACGGAACCGTCCAATCTACACTTAGAACCCTTGAAAATACAAGCTAAAATTGTTGGCGCGCGTTTTAAATAAAGACTTCGGACGAGTGGAATTTAATATTCGTATTTGAGCCGAGTCCGCGAGGAGTGGGAGTGGTTTAGTTGTTCATGCATCGCCGGAAAGATTTATATTACATACATTTTCGTATGCATGTAATCTGAAAATGTCGACGACAACACCGGCCTGCAGCGGATCAAAGTCAAAAGAACAAGTTTGTATGGAGCTAGTATGGATGTACTGCATTTTACTGTTGAGAAGAATAGCGCCTACAAGAGTATCACCGACGGCATTCATGGCCCACGCCCCTCTTAACGACTATTCAATACTCTTGAATGAACGATTGCTCTTTGATATTAAATTTGAACGGACAACGATAGCCAACCCTTTAAAAAACATGTAAAGCGATCTGCCTCGGTCCCTTTCAATAGAACACAAGATCGGCGAAATGCTGAATCCAAATGAGCATGGGAATCGCATAAACGTAAATTAAAAAACCTAATCAACAAACTTGGAGCGCTATTTGCATGTTATAATTAAAGTCAGGCGGTTATGTTAATCTTATTTGACATGATAGTTAGATAAGCAAAATAAAAGAACGTATTTGAATAAGACGATGGAGCGATAGTTTTCATAGTGATCCTCAAAAAAACTAAGCCAACCCTTTCCTTGTCGGGCACTTGGATCGTATAAGGATAAAAAACGACATGTGGATCCGACCCATTGTGTAATTTAAAGTAAGCCAAGATCTGGGAAGTTTCTGCTTGAACAATAACGCATTTTAATAATTTTCATTAAGATTGACAGAACTGATTAGGAGTTCACTTAAACCCTTATTTTTAAATTGGTTAGATTCCACTGATATTCAAAAACATCATTCTGTATTCGCTCTTTATTCTCCGTCTACCTAATTTGCGTTAATACGCGGTAGCTCAATAAGGATTTAATTTCCGAAAAGCTCTTCAATTCTTTTGTTATTCTCATAATTTACATCCAAGTCTGTGGTATCCAAACAAATTTCTTTGTGGCAATTGTTTATAAAAGTCCTGCGGGGGATTACTTCACCTCGCTGAATAACAAAAGAGTTGCGGCGTTTTAAAAGAGGATTAAACAAGGAGGTAGCAGTATCATCCACGCTAAGAGCTTACTTAAGTTTATGGAAAGTGTGGCGGCGGCTTAAGACGTTTAAACCATGACTTCCCTTCAAAGGGGTTGCGTTTTTGTTAAATCACGTTTTAAGGACTCTAAAAGCCGATCTCGCACGATATTATACGAGTTTTTTGGTTTCGCCCATTGGTACTACTTCGTGGGGGTTCTAAAAGGTTTACCTCTAGACCCGCTTTTGTTTCTACGCTCTCAAGCTTAATTAGTAGCCTCTAGAACTTTATGAATAATATTTTACATGCAAGTCCCACAACTATCTCGTTCTTATGACGTTTGTTATAAAAACAGCTCGCAGCAACAATTTTGATTCTCGAATCATTTATTTTTTAGAAAAAAAAAACATCAAAAGCTTTAGTTTACTATGGGATTCCGTCTCTGTAGGAGCATTTATCATTTTTGCTATTAAACTGAACAATGCGATGAACCCCGAAGGAGCCGATGGGTCCAATACAATAGCAAATGATACCTCGGGGCCTGAATGTGCCTTAATTAACTCCCGACCACTTATAAAGGAATAATGAACCTAGTTATTTATCTAACCCTTACGAAACAAGTAATTTTTAAGAAAACAAATGCCGCCTACTCGCTTGCGGCTACACATCTAATTAAATCATTAAAAGTACGTACCATCAAAAAAGGGTATTCTAATTAACTACAAATAAGATTCTCATGAATTATTTATTTAGAAAGATCTATTGTTAGCATCGGCAAGCAACAAATTTTGTATGTGAAAAGTTTTTTAAGGTCAAGGCAGGTGGGAGCACCCATACAGGTGTAATAGTGTTTTTTTTTTAAATTTCCGAAAAATAGGGCGCTCTGTCATTAGTTATGTCGGTCGGTGTGTAGTTTGTTTTAGGCGTCACGGTTTCCGAAAACAACAGAATGCTGTGGGCGATTTAAAATTTAGCCACATCACTATGTCCGATTAGTTTTTTGTATAACGACCGCGTCAAGCGAAAAGGTTGTAAGTGTATATTCTTATAGTGAGATACGTCTTTTTTTCTTAAGTTTGGCTGTTCGTGAAATTCTTCGTTAATATTATGTTTGGCTTCGCCTTAGGGACGGAAGATGGACAAAGGTTCGGATAAAAGCGATAATTATTTTATCGCAGGGGAGTTTCTTGTTTGTTTCTCTAATAGCTATTTTAATGGATGTCTGAAAGGTCGTGTCGGAATAATAATGGCGGGCGAAATGAATAAATTAAAAACTTTATTTGTTTCGGAACGTTTTTATTTCAAACATTAGTGTGAATTATTTGAAAGCGCATCGTGGCTTAATTAAAAATAATTTCGACATTATTATCTCTATCTACAGCTATGATCCCGTGTATAATCGTTTGTCTTTGTCGCCGTCAGATTCTAACAAATATGACCAGGATTCCAGCCCAGGAACTCCAGCTTCGCAGGGTCTCTACTCTACCGACTGAGCTACGGAGACCTTCTACTTTATACATAAGCTTAGCATCATTATTACTACGAACAAACAAAATATGGAAGCCCCACGCCATACTAAAATGCCTTTCAAAAACGGTCCTGAATTTTAACTAGTTGACAATAGTGTCACCCCCTGTTCAATGCATCACGGCAATGAATTTGAATGTCAACCTATAAAACTTAAACCGCCATTTAAAAATATTTGTGATTTGGTCTATCAACGTTTTGATTGGCGATTCTTTAAACATTTGTCAAAGATGTTGCGCCGAAATATGCGCGGTGTCACGAAAAGCGTTATATCCTGCACATCTTGGCACAATTAATTGAACAATTGATTTTGGGGGCATTTTTAAGCTGGCGTTACACGTCCATGTTATGGTCGCAGCATCGTTATCATTAGCTGATTTTAGTCCACTGCTGGACTCACCTATGTATGTATCTGTAGCATTAAAAGGTAAATGATATAAATCATAATCACCACGCTGGGAGAGCGGGTTGGCAATCGCAGTAGTGTGTCGACTACTACGCTCTTACTCATCGTCAATCTTCAATTACTGATAGTTCAACCCCTTAGTTGACTCTTACGATACCCACGAGAGGAGTTAGAGTGGTGACAAATGTATTCTTACTGCCATCACCACGCGGCACAAGCTAATTGCTATTCAAAATTAACCTTCCACGTAACAGCCTGTAATATTATGTAAAGAAGCAAGGTAAAGCTTCCTACACCGACCTCATGTTAAAATACCATGACATGTAAACTGTTTTGCATTTTAGTACATGTCATCGTTATTGTCCAGCTTTGAACTTACAAGAGCATAAATTCCTGTGCATTTCTCGCCTTATTACAATCGCATAAAGCGCAAAATTGAATACATAATTATGATCATAACTTGACCAAAAAAACAAATACCAATGCAGCCAGGAAATAAAATTTCAATTTACAACAACCGTCTGACGACGATATAAAGTTTATTTTTGTTTGAAGATCGCTAGTAACAGTCGCAAAAAATAGGTTGTTCGCAATAGGGCAGTCGCGTTTTGTCGCATCGATATTTTGTATGCACATTTAAATGCGGGCATCTATGTCAGTGCCGGTTGGACATGATAATACGCTTCTAAAACCTGTCACGAATGTGTTTCTATATTTTTCATTCCACGGGAATGCTAGTTGCAAAAAACCTCTAAATGTTGAATTAGGTCACAGTTATATTTATTTATCTGTAGATATTTAGTACGTGTGCAAAATATACCTACGTATGTTATAAAAATGTGCAGGGGATAACTTTGAAAAAAATTACCCATTGGATCAAAATTATTGTTTGTTTTAATTTAGATTTTTTATTCTGACCCGATGGCTTAATAGAAAATGTTTTTATTTCATGATGTATCATAATCACTAAGTTGCTTTATCAAAGAATGAATGTAGGTACTTCTTATAAAAAATGCCTAGATGATTAAATCAAATCGATGAATATGAAATTTATGACAAATATGAACAATAAAATTTCACTAAATTAGCTGATTCTACGAATGCTTAAATATTATTAGTTCATAACAACATTTACGTTATGCGTTTGCCTAATAACTAACAAAAGTCTTAACGGATTTCGGATGAAAGAGACCCTGGGCGTCCGTTGGCTTGTTGGGTAGACGACATTCGCAAGATTAAGGGACAATTCTGGGTTAGATTGGCTCAGGACCGGGATGAGTGGCGTACTAGAAGAAAGACCTATGCTCAGCGGTGGGCGATAAATGGTTGGAATGATGAATTGCTTCGTTGCTGGGAACTTAGAAGTGTAGAACTAGTTCTACAACAACATACGTGCCTGTTGCATATAGGGCATGCGATTCTGGGATACATTTGTATGCAATATATGAGACGTGATATTGGGTATATGTAAAAGATAAAGGCTTTTCAGGCTTATCAAGAAACCCAGTTTTAGGATAACATTCCTAAAATAACTTTGGTAAAATATTTCCGTTTACATTAGTTGAGGTCGTTACTCATTCATTACTGAGTCTGTCATGAATATTAAGAAGAAAATAAGGCATCATAATTGTCGAGAACAGAATGGGTTGAAGTTTGAATTTCTATAACATTTAAGCTATTTATTATAACTTAACTGGATCAACACTATTTTTGTTACCCTTTTCATGTATATAAAAAATAGTATCTCCTTCCAGCAAATGGGTCAAACTTAAAATCATGTTTTTTTTTTAAATGTTGTTATGAGTATTACCGGTGAACATTTTAAAAGTTAAGGGCTATGAGAGTTACTTTTCTTATTAAGCCCTTATTGTCATTTAAAGGCACTCCTTTCCATGACAAAATCACGACTACACTCCTACCAGGCCACAGGAAAGAGGGGCTCTACCAGTTCAGCTGAACACGCACTTTTTCTTTCCTGTGGTCGATAGTTAACGGCCTGTGGACATATTGTAATGATTTTTACCATACAACGCAATGAAAAAGGTGTACGTCTTAATGAAAATTAGGCTTTCATAAGAAAATCAAGCTATATAGTCTTTAACTTTTAGACTGCCCACCGAAAAGACCCTGAACATGGGTTTGCGTTTGACCCAAACAGCTTTTTATGACCGTTCTAAAAATCAAAATGCTATTAGGTGCACTGCTTATTTGTTTACTAAATGGTTCATCCGCAATTATCTATGCAGAGCTTGCGTGTCGCCTTTATTAACTTAGCTTGAGGTTACTCCGATCGATAAATGAAGCGTAATTTGTTTTTATAGCCGCTGCAAAAACAAAGTGGATTGACCTGGTGGTCGCATCGCGTGTGAAGGCCTATCGTGGTATAATGAACAGCCTTATATGAATATGGTAAAAAGGAGAGATACGGCGTTTTTCGTTACGAGTTGGTCCGGGGTGGGACAGAGTGACGGAGTTTTAGCGATGACATAATGGGAAGTGTGGAAATGGAACATGATCTATAATACAGACAAGAAAAGCATAAAAGTTATTAAGCAAGTTATAGCTAGTTCATGTTTTGTTCAGATTAATTTTAAATTTTGTTCTTGAGGCTAAACAAAACAAATGTCATGAGTCATGAAGCTTATATTCACAATATTTACATTAACACAAAAGTACGAATGACGAACTAAATATTATGCGTAGCCATTTTCTTTTATACTATTATTCTCACGTGTACCACATAGTCATACTGTATGTAATCGTATTTATAAATCATTCATATCCAAATCCGGATTTTACTTATCACTTCAAAATCAAGATTCGGTGCGTTTTTTGACGCTATAGACATTTTTGAAAGCGGCACAGCATCGATCCTCTTATCTTCAATCAAATAAAACAGATCAATACTTATAAATCCTTCTATAACGCGCTCACTTAAAAAGACGTACGTCCGTGTAGGCTTTGGTACCGTCAAATTTATATATTTGATACAGTGTAAGCCTTATTGAAACGGCATAAGGTATATCATTTGTTAGATAAATGTGTTGCTGTTAGTAACAGCATACGTCATTTTGACGAAAGATAGTGTTATCTTAATCGGTTAAATTAACATTTTAGGGAAAGGGGAGATCAAAATAAATGCTCTTCAGGTTATAACTCGCCTTCGACGATTTACCGGATTGGAGCTTTGTTATCGATAATCTTAGTAGAATTAGTTAATCTAATACCTGTTTTATCTTTGGAAATAAATGAGTGTTTAGTTTGGAAGAAAGCGTTACCAGTAGCTTTTATCTTGAAGCTTTACGTCGTTAACATACGATTTCCGTTGTAATAAAAAGAGTAGCAACCAAATCGACTCGGCATTGGAATTACTCGTCATCATCATTATCACTATATCAGCCGAAAGACGTCCATTGCTAAGCATAGGCCTCACCCACAGATTGACACAATGACCGGTCCTGTGCCACCCGCATCCAGCGGACTCTTAGGACCTTCACCAGGTCATCAGTCCACCTTGTTGAGGGCCTACCGACGCTGCTCCTTCCGGCACATGGCCGCCACTCGAGCACCTTTCCGCCCCAACGGCCATCGGTTCTGCGCGCAGTGTGGTAAGGTAATCGTACCTATTGGTATTCCAAATATTTTAAGTAAGTATTATGAGATCGGGTTACTGCAAGTGTCAAAAGTTTGGCTTCACAAAAGACTACAAAAATGGTGAAATGAACATTGACGTGTGGGAAAGGCATACTGATCCCACATTGGATGTTATTTCTGTTATATAACATTATAAAACTAACATGTCTAAAAATGTAAAATACTAAAATGTCAAAGAGAGAAATATGATGTTGATATAACATTTAGTACCACCAATATGGGACAACTATCAGAAGACTTAGTTCATGAATTTCCTAATGACTGATGATATACTGCTCAAGGAAGAAGGAAAGGTCCTCGCCCAGGAGTGGGTTGGTAAAGAGCTAATAAATATTAATAAAAGATAAAGCGATGTCCACTATGTTCTGACTCTTATCATCCAGTCAACCGTGTTGACACACGCAGTCAGATGGACATGTGAAGATTTAAGTCTATCGCATATGAGCGAAGTAAACGTTTCAGGTTATGTTCTTTGCTTCTAAAAGTCTTTAGTATAACTTGTTGTGGCCGCACAGTAACGCAACAGTAAGAATACATTTGCCATCACCCCAACTCTTCCCGCGGCTTGCCCCTGCACTCTCACGTAAAAATCTTCGTATGGCATATTACGCTTACGTAAATTCCTTGATATCTTACGGAATTGGGCTCTGGGGGCTAGCGGCTGACAGAGATAGAATATTTGTAATGCAAAAGAATGCCGTAAGGATATTGGCAGGGGTGCCGCCATTTACCCCAGCGAAGGAGCATTTTATTAAATTGAAAATTCTAACTACCCCATGCCTGTTCATTTTAGAGGTTGCCAAGTATATGTACAAGCACTTAAGTGAGTATAAATCGCGTCGACCGGATCAGAGGAAAACGGGCCGCGATCTAAATGCAGTCTTAGTCCGACTAGCGAAATCGTCACACTCACTGAGGGTAGTTGGCATTAAAATATATAATTGCTTAAGCCCGGAGATAAAAGAGGCTCCTTCTTATGAGGTGTTTGTAAAAAAACTAAAGGACTTTTTAATCAAAAATGCATTTTATAGTATTGACGAATTTTATAATCTAATTTAATTGTTTTTATTTTTCTAATTATGGTAATTATTGTTATTATTATTTTATTTGTATTTTTTTTTGTATTAGATTGTTGATAATTTATTTAATGTTGTTGTAAGTATATTTGTATATGTGTTATATATTTGTAGTTGTGTGTTATTATTAATCATTAAAGAATTTGAATTGAATTGAATTGAATTGAATTGTTGTAAGAACCGACTAAGGGATCGAAGTGTCACTGACCATTTTTTGGCAAAAAATTGATGATGGGCAGCAGCGTCATCATAGTGGACACATTAACTGCGATCACCAATCCGCTTGCCCAGCGTGGCGTTTATGGGCTTTTAATTAAGGCTTGTGATAGGGGTTGTGATAAATAAATACACAAATAATGTCTTCTCCGGGATTTGAACCTTCAGTTTCGTAGGCATGGTCACTAGTTCACTACCATTTAGGCTACGGAGGCTGACGATAAACATGATTTACATGATATGATATAATAATAGTAATATTATATAGCTGACAAAACAACCAGTTCAACATCCTATTCAAATCAAGACTTGAAAACATGCCTGAATAGGAAACTAGAGTTTACCCATCATGGGAAGAAAAAGTTACTTTATGCTTCGGTAGCTAAAGAGCTAATATATCCAGTATAATAAAAACTGGAATAGTTAATGGTGACTATAATGAAAAGTAGTCGTATGTCGTTGTCATATTCAAGATTCAATCATCGGACATACATTCATCGGACGTATCATAGCTACAATGCGAAGTTAAGGTAATGCTTTTTAGCAGTTTCATAAAATTTTTAGCTTGGTTTTGATTGGAAACATAAGTAGATTTAAAAATGTTATAAGATTAATAGATGTGATTACATTATATACGAATCCATATTGTTTTATACAGAGTGATAAATCCAAATGGGTCAGTATGGCGGTTTTGGAAACCATAACAGATAGCGAATTCTAGTCTTAGGAACCATGAGATCAATTTTAGTAAAAATAATAACTGCATTCATACACTTACAAAAATATGTGTACTCGGCCAAGGAATCGAACCCGCACTTTCTGAAAAATAAAATTTCGTTATTTTCGGGTCATGAGTATACCATTCGCCAGTAGAATAAAAAAAAGTAAACAAACCTAAAAAATTGATCAATATTGAACTGTTAAGGCCGGTTCACATTCACACGTATTAAGTTGTCAAGTAGTTAACTTAATTTTAAACGACTTAAAGTGTGTAAACATTCAATTTAGTAATAAGTCGCTTAAAAATTAGTTAATTACTTGACAACTTAATACGTGTGAACCAGCCTTTACATCGGAATCAAAAATACCATTTAAGGAAGGAAATCTATTTCACATAACATACACAGTCATAAAAACTTGTCAAAACTGGTTTTTTTCTCATTATGGGTCAAAATCACACATTTTATTGCGAACCGCTATTTGTAGAGTCCAGAACGTGCCTGTACATTTTAAATGCTAAATTACTGCCTGAGCGTGTTATTCAGTATGAGAAGCTCAATGTGAATGTTGCAGATATTTTAGAAATTTAATAGACACGTCATAACCATTATCCAGAATAAGATATTTGTATATCCAACGTTTTTGAGACATGGATTTAAGTTCAAGAATAATAGGTACATATAAATACAGTTTGTTCTCGGTAGATAAAAAAATAGAAAAAGAAATTACCCCCTATAGCGTCCATACGCAATTTTATAGGAAGCTTGTTGCATGCAACTTCAGAGGTTCATGTTCCTTAGTCAATTTTTATATCGATTAATCAATAATAATATCTACATAATAGTACATGTTAACAGTATTAGGTAGTAAGAATTTGTATTGAGTAGGGAAACGGCCTGTTGCAGAATTCATTAATCCATTAAATAAATTTATCACTACCGTAAAAGCACCTAACTATAGTCCAAACGCTCCCAACGATGGTTCAAAACTTAATCAAAAATCCTACATTAGGAGTTATTGCTATATATATTGGCCGTGTGGTGACGGCAGAAAGAATACATTTGTCACCACCCCAACTCCTCCTGCGGGTGTCGTAAGAGTCGACTAAGGGATTGAAGTATCACTGACCATACTTGATTAAAGATTGATGATGGGCAGCAGCGTCATCATAGTGAACACATTACTGCGATCGCCAATCCGCTTACCCAGCGTGGCGATTATGGGCATTTACCTCCTAATGCGTCTATACGCATAGTTAATAGGAGAGGCCTACGTTCAGCAGTGGACTATCATAGGCTGATGATGATGATGATGATGATATTAATCGTGCTGTTCAGAGGCAAAATTAAAAAAAAACTTGGAAAAAGCCAAAAGAAGATTGGGACTGATGCTTATTAGGAATTGAACTTGTGTACCATAGTTGCAGTATTGGGCTATGGCTATACAGAGACGTAACAATAGGGTGGCAGGGCTGGCAAAATGCCACGGGCCCCCGACCCAAGAGGGTCCCGGCCCAAGAGGCCATGAAGTTAAATTTAAAATTAAACTGAGTACAATGAGACGACTTTTACTGATATGGCCCCATCAAAATAATTTGCCACAGGCCCCAGATGGTATACTTACGGCACTGAGACTATAGTTGGGTGGTTTTATACCCTACTCCACAGATATGTAAAAGAAAAGGCAAACATTTATCTGAGAGATATATCTTATTAGGGAATGGTAAACCAGTCCCAATGGTAAATACCATAAAATATTCCAATTTTACATTAGAATTCTGTTTTACAGGGTGCGAGACCAATTAGTTGTGACGTGTCTTTGATCGCGGCATCGGAGCAGTTCACAAGTAATATGACAGATTTATTGCTACCATAACAGGATTCCTAACACGGCATTTTTGGATCTCAATTTATTTTTGGATATTCATACATTTTATTTGTAGCAGCAGTAATATTTGTGATGACATTTTCTTGCAATAATCTTGGAAGGATTTATCAAGTCTTAATTTTTAAGAAAATCATTTTACAAGTTATTCTAGTAGAACCTTGTTCCTGAACCGATTTTGTGTTTTTTGTCAGCTGTCACAATTCTTAAAATCCTATCATTACAGCCACAGTTTTTGATTTTAATTTCATTCCTTTCCATCGCTCCTCCAACAAACACTACAGAAAGAATTGAAATGAAAGAATAATAACGAAATAAAAATTAGTAGCAGAAGTAAAAAAAGTTTCGACAGTGATTGATAGAGCACAGTTGGTTGCACAATAGCATCGTGATTATAAGATTTGGTCCTAAGAAAATATCAATAAAATTCTTGAGGACTACCGATAGTTCAAAGAGTGTCCATGCTTTATTTCTAAGCATATGTCATTCTCGTAAAGTTAAATTGGTTGAATGATTTCCACAGTTCTGTGTGGCTAGCTTGTGGGTGTGATCAATGGAGCGTGGAAACATAAATCGATTTGCTATTACAATCCTATTGAGTTTAGAACACTAGTATTGTTGTATTTAAATCGATTTGACCACGTCAACCGATGTGCAGAGCCGCCAAAGCGTTTAATAACGGTAGGTGTGGCGCTGCACTTCATCAATGATGTTATCTGTCATGGAATAACATTTAAAATCGCATTTTTTAATTTTTAACGGTCGCTTTGTGAAGTTTCACGGTTTCTGCAGCTGTCATCCGAATCTCGGACACATGACAGTCTTTGTTACAAGTTCATATAAATGTAGTTTATGTGGATTCTTGAAAGGGCCTCTCAAGAATCTGTGTAAAAAATCTATTGTCAAAGTTTCACACAATGTGAATGTTGGTCGTATCACTGGCGTATTAAAAAGTATTCATGCGGTGCTATTTTCTGTTCAATGGCAACTCTGACACTTTGATATTTGTCATGTTCGTTTTTGAATTTGGAACTTGGGATTCGAACGCCGCGCGCCGTTATTTTGTTTCAAAAAACAACTGAAGTTAGAAACGGTTTGTCCGATTGGCTACAATTAAAGCGTAGAAACAATTGCGAAAGTGTTAATGAGTTGTTCGCGCTTCTTCACGGTCATTGATAGGTTCTTGTTATGGTCGATGGTACAAGGAAATGGAATGGTACGTACCGTGACGCCATTGTCTCAATCAAACGGCAATGAGCATCGGGTACGATGACCGTTGCTAAATGATGGGTGACTGCGTTTGGTATGCGTGGCTCGATGTCTTTACGGTTGACGATGCAATAAAAAGAGGAATTCCAATTTAGATAATGTTTTAACCAGATTTGTGAATTAACAACCGTTGAATGCCGGTAAACCTTGTAAACTTGCTTGTATGTCTACGAATTCGTATTCAAATTTTAGTTGACTGTCTATTCTACCGGTTTTAAGAGTACATAACGTCGAAGAGATTGGCAACATTTTTAATACAATTACTATTTATAGGTAACGTGGTGGTTTTAATGAATGCAGATTTAAAGTCAACTAATATTCAATTCTGTAAATTAACGTAATTCAAACATCAAACGCCTAGCAGCATTCGAATGTACAGACGAGCTCGATGAAACGCATAATTAATTCTTAAACACACTAAAGAATGAAGTTAGCAAGTAAATCGAGAGGAAAATACATTTTGAACACTCAATTGCAAACTTTACTGTTGGATCTTATTACAACTGAATAAGGGCTAAAATAATAACGTTTTACATTAGCTGGATTAGTACGATCGGCTCCACAAAGCAGATAAGCATATACCAAGCTGAGATAATGATCAGTATTCAATGACGGGTGATATTGTCCCAAATTTTTTGCCAAACAAGCATAATAGAAAGGAAACATTCAATTGCGCTTTGGTTGCAATACTGCAGTAATAGATACTAAGTCGCATTTCTGTCCCCACAATGCTAAATTGCGTATTGATATACGATAACTGATTTTTTTCTGCCGACGTCTCCTTTGTTATTTGAGGAGCTCACAAAAGTTTTGGATTTCAGATTAACAGTAAGATATACAAGCGGCGTTTTTAATGAGTAGTCTGTGATCCAGGTAAACGTGCTTTGGAATAATGTAGGAAATAAAAATACACAATACTACTACTGATCTATATACATATGAACACCAACATAATAATATAAATTGAAGTCTTATGTTAAATACCACAACGCTAGTTGCAGCTTTTCAAAAGAGTTCAAGCAGTCGATATAAATAGCTTCAAAAGTCCTGACAAAGGCTTAAGTCACTAGGCATCTTTTACCGCTGTGCTTTGAATTACTTTTTAAATATCTTGAATTTCATTTGAATATAATATAATATTGGCCGACGGGTGATGGCAGTAAGAATACATTTGTCACCACACCAACTCTTCCTGCGGGTGTCGTAAGACTCGACTAAGGGATTGAAGTGTCACTGACCATCATTTGATAAAAGATTGATGATCGGCAGCAGCGTCATCATAGTGGACACATTACTGCGATTGCCAATCTGCTTGCCCAGCGTGGCGATTATGGGCGATGGGTGTTTACCTCCCTGATGCGTTTGATACTCTATACGTATAGTTAATAGGAGAGCCCTACGTTCATCAGTGGACTATCATAGGCTGATGATGATGATGATATTTGAATATTACTAATAAGAAGCGTTAGCTGACGAAATTCTTGCACCCAAAGGTTTCTTACTTATTCAGTGAATCTTGTCTGATGCCGAAGAATTCATAAAAAAACAATATCAAAACTAACTAGCTAGCTAAGCTACATACGTAAGTAAATGTATTCCTACCTCACGTATTTAAATTTCGTCAGCACTCCCATCTATCAGTCGTCACACCAAAGTCTCGACAGCAACAAAGTACAACAAAGCCTTTGAAACAATCGCGAACCTTCCTAGAACCCAGTAGGCATCAATACTTAGATCCAACAAAGCACCCTTGCAACGGAAGGACTGCTACCGAAATGTATTGTCCGAATCATGTTTTTACTACATTTGTTTTCTTTAACTAAATAATGGGGTTAGAGAAGTATTTTTGCACCCGACTGATTTCAAAATTTCCTTCTGTTCTCGACTATATGCCGCTTGAAGTACGATTGAAATTTAAGGTAAGCAGGAAGATGGAACTATGCATGTCTATTGTGCCCATCTGTTATAGAACAATATATGGAAACGGTAGCAAAATATTGTTTGTTTTCTTGAAAGCGCTTTCGAGAGGTGACATATGGACTACTGTTTAAGTGCAATTAAATTTATGGCCAGTGGTCATAGAGAATTGGTTTTTATTTTGGGTTTAGGATCCCACCCAGCGTGTCTAATTTCTATTTCATGTTTATTTCGAGTTTTATTAAGCTTGTAACAGTCGATTTCAAAAATGTACATAGTTAAATGCCTTTCATGGAAACAACATTAAACGTCATCATTTTTGTGTTACAAAGTTTATCCCACAATGTAACAGATGTGCTGTGATGATGAAAAATTAACTGCGAAAGACTCGTGTTATCACGGGATTCCTGCTTCCTCTGGATTGCTAGTCCAACGTGCTTCCAATTACACCAGACGACCTTCCGTGAATCACAGCGAATTTAGTCAATGGTTTTATTTTGTGTAACAAATTTTGGCAGTGAATTAAGGAGATAAATTTCAATTTTTTATGAGCAATCAACAATACGCACCTACATTTCGTCGGCTGACAACCAAAACTCACTCACTACTCTTAGCAACCTCTTATGTCAGTATTGAATCAGAACTTAGATACGATCTCTATTTCAAGTAGGTATTTGTTACTGAGTTTTGGTTGTCAACCGACGATTTATATTTATATCTTCTACGGCCAACGGTTATAACGGTTTTGGTATATGGTTTACTCTGTCCAACAGAGTAAACCATATAGTTTGTATGACTAATTTTCGTATCACAATTGTCTCGATTGTGATTTTTATATCGATCAAAACCTTAACTATGTATTTTTTGCAAATTACACGTCAAATATAAGTTTGAGATAAAAACTGGGTTGACAATATGTTTATAGTCACATATGACATTGTTCTATTAATTACATGCTGGAAGGCACATGTTTTTATTTTATTGCTGAGAGAAGAGCCTGAGTCGAATGATATCGGATTACAAGCAGGTGCGATTCTCACTAATGACACTGGATAAGGTGTTAATGCATTTGATTATGCTCTGAGTTATTATTATGAAAGATTTCTCCGAGCGTTTCAACTGCCGTGACTTCGGTGGCAGCTTTATCTCACCAAAATATCCAAAAAAAATCAATGGCTACTAGAAAAAAAACATTTTATATAATAATGTATAATCCTCTAATTTTATGTAATATAACTATGTCATTAAATATTATTTAATCATAAATATTAGATGTCATATACCAAAGAAAAACGACCAAGATCACCTAATGTCCGAGGTGGGGTGATCTTGGTTGTTTTTCTTTGGTATATGACATCTAATATTTATAATTTATATAGTATTAAGTAGTGTGACTACTGGAGAAAAATAAAGTTATGTAAGCTAAGTTAATATTATTTAGTAAATAATTTGATTTGTGTTTTCGCAATACGTTCAATTATTTAATCATTTAATTATCGCGCACTGTATGTGTGTACTTGCGAAAAATTTTGACTTATTGTTTATCTATTTTAGTAATTCAATGGAATCTATTGTTATTTAGTAATTCATTAAGTTAGCTTAAGATAGTTTATGCACTAATTAAATGTTATAAGTTATAAGAGTAAGGACCCATTTGCATGCTGTCAAAAAACAGCTAAAAATGTCAGAACGTTTTATTTATAGAACACTTATTATGTAAAACCCTTTTTATATGCAAAGAAATGATCATGATTATGATCATGAGATACCCACGGAAATCGGATAATAATGTTGCCATCGAAGTCACGGCGGTTGAAATGCTCGGAGAAATGGCCAAAATCTTAATTAAGATATATGTACGGTTACAGCCTATTATTCTGTAAGAGACGGTTGCAAAAGTTGTACATAGTTAAGATTTTAATGAAAAAAAATCACGATCGCGCCAATTGTGTTAAGGTGGATTTAGACCAAACGAACGAATGCTCATTCTATTCCCCACTCAACGAAATAAACCAATTTTAACGAATCACGTTTTGTGTAACGAACGAATTTCGTAGAGTGGGAGATAGAAAGAGCAATCGCTCGTTTGGTCTAAATCCACCTGGAATTATATTATGTATTCTGTCCTTTGACAGTAGAAAAAGGCGTAATATAAAAAAATTAGACGCGGATTTTTTATTCATTATCATCATCATCATATCAGCCGAAAGACGTCCACTGCTGAACAAAGAATTCCAAAGATTGCCACAATGATCGGTCCTGCGCCACCCGCATCCAGCGGACTCCTGCGACCTTCACCAGGTCATCAGTCCACCTTGTGGGGGGCCTACCCACGCTACGCCTTCCGGTACGTGGCCGCCACTCAAGAACCTTCCCGCCCCAACGGCCGTCGGTTCTACGCGCAATGTGCCCCGCCCACTGCCACTTCAGTTTAGCGAGCTATTTCGGTTACTTTGGTTCTGCTGCGGATGGTCTCATTTTTAATCCGATCACGCAGAGAGACTCCTAGCATAGCCCTCTCCATTGCCCTTTGGGTGACTTTGAGCCTTCTTATGAGGCCCATTGTAAGCGGCCACGTTTCAGTGGCCGTATGTCATCACTGGCAACACACACTGATCAAAGACTTTCGTCTTCAAACACTGCGGAATATTGGACGAAAATATGTGTCGTAGCTTCCCGAACGCTGCCCAACCGAGTCGGATTCGACGATTGACCTCTTTCTCGAAGTTGGACCTACCTAACTGGATAGTTTGTCCTAGGTATATATATTCGTCTACAACTTCGAGTGTAAAGTCTCCGATTATTACGGGAGTTGGTGCTACATGGGAATTTGACATGATTTTCGTCTTATCCATGTTCATTTTAAGACCAACTCGCTCGGAGGCTTTACTGAGGTCAACGAGCATAGTACTTAAGTCCTCCAAGGTCTCAGCCAAGACTACTATATCGTCAGCGAATCGAAGGTGAGTGAGCTACTAAGACATCTAGCCATCGGTTCTTTGGTATGCCGCAGGGTCGGGGGCCGTCAAGGGCTAGGTTGAGGCATATTGTTTCCTACGTAGATATGTGGCCTACGACAAACGTGACCAAACCACCAAAGACGGCATTCTTGAAACTTCTCCGCTACGTCACGGTAAGATTACTGCTTCGCAAAAACATATTGCTTGAATGAAGCTATCGCGAAAATTGCCAACAATTACAATTAGCTATTACACAAAGTGTGTATAAGAAAGCACTTAATGGTCATGCCTGTGTTTAAAAAGCGTGAAACAACACTAAGCATCGATTGACTTTGCCAACGATTGAGAAAGCAATTAATAATAATTTCTATAAAAAAGGTTAAAATAAATATCTCTTAGGTTTAACTTTTAATAATTGTATACTTGGGTCATTGACAAAAGGCTATTGTTTTTATGGATGAGATACCTACCTAAAGTTAAGGAATTAATGTAATAATATTGGGATAAATATAATTGAACGGTTAAATTCACGTATATTTAGTCATTACCCTCGACATGTCTCGGACATGTCTGTTTTGTTCGATGTAGTGACTAAATGCACGTGAGTTTAACTGTTTTATTATAATTATGTGAATTTTAAATGAAATAAACCTGTGAAAATGGATATACTCGCGTATATTAACTAACTTTAACTTCATTCCGACGTTTCGAACACTTTACAGGGTTCGTGGTTTGCAGATGATGCGGAGTCATCCTCGCGGTAACCGAAGAAAATATTATGAATATTAAAGTTTGAAAACTTTCGTGGGATTTTGTTTCATTTAATAAAATTATTACTGTGTGGTAACACCAGTAATAACACATTTGTTACCACCCCTACTCTTCCCACAGGTGTTGTAAGATTGGACTAAGTGATTGAAAGTGTCACTGATCATTCATTGATTCAATATTGATGATGGGCACCAGCGTCATCATAGTGGACACGCTACTGCGATCGCCAACCCGCTTGCCCAGCGTGGCGATTATGGGCATTTACCTCCTAATGCGTCTATACGCATAGTTAATATGGGAGGTCTACGTCCAGCAGTGGCCTGCCTGAGATAGGCTGATGGTGCTTTA